>CANYBF010154829.1:0-16258 GCA_948192965.1 Dalechampia spathulata | reverse complement strand
CATAAACTCTTTATGGATTCTTCTGCACTGTTCCAATATCATGGACTTCAATATATAGTTTAATACTCCAAGTAAAACAAGTTCATTCAAAACATTGTACTATATAATGAATAATGCCTTTATTAATGAAAAACGTATGGTACCAATACACATGATGCTCTAAAGCATACACTAACACACATAAGTTAGGAAATTTTTATACGATGATAAGTTACATAAACTAGAAATGTTTGAATGTATAAAAACTAATAGGAATGCCAAATTTATATGTGCATAAATGAAATGGTTGTGTATGAAATATAAATTATATGATTTGGCTAGTTGGAAAATATATTAGTCAATGAGTTTAGTTGACTCTTAATTTAAATTTTGGATAAAAATAATTGGGAGGCTTGAATTGCTAATGTTAATGAAGGTTGAATACCAAATATAAAAAGACAAAGGGCACCACCTAAAGTAGATTATTAATCTCTCAAAGGGATTGGGCAGTGGTTGGATGGACTTATATGAGAAAATTAGGAGAATTAAAGAGGATAAAGTTAAAAACCTACTCTAGAATACTCAAAAAATGAAAATTGCTTAACCAGCTTAAGGTAAAGAAAGAAATATGAGGTTCATTCCTTACTTAAGGAACTTATGACAAATTTAAGGAAGGTGTTATTAAAGTTTCAAAGCTAAACTCTAATGGTAAATAGGAACATTGAATGGTTTTATGTATGAAATACTAAATAGGTAATACAAAAATTAAACAAGAATTAGAGAGAGGAAAAATGGAACACAAGGAATTTATAGTGGTTCAGCCAAGAAATTCCTACATCCACTTTCTTAAGAATCAACTTAGGTTTCCACTAATCTTTCAACAATGAGTATAACCCTAGAATCATAATTCTACTAATACTCAAGTGTTTTCCTAAAGGTTCATACTAAATCCGTACAATGTGTTTTCCCAAGGCTCACACAAAACCTCACTCAATCACAATCCCTTCCTATATCTCAAAACACAACTCAACAGAAAAATAAGGATTGAAAACCCATAAATCCTTTTTAAGGGATTTATAACTCAAAAAGTCAAGAAATATATAAATCACACTGTGAGCGCTGGTTTCTGCTGGAGCCTAGAGCGAGGCTTGCAATGCTTATAAATCGAGGACTACACTTGGAGTGAAAGCATAGTCTTCTCGAGGGGCTACCTCGAGGAATGATACAAACTCAAAAAAGTTGCAAGGGAGTCACCACCGGATGGTTCTGGATTGGTCCAACCAACCCATAGCATGAGTGCTAGTTAAACCCTTCAGAGATTAGGTTCGGGTGGTGGAGATCTATTTCTATGAGTTTCCAAAATCAATTTTACCATTATAGTTGAAATTAATTATCCTAAGCAGGTAAGCATACGAGCGTATATGTAAGCACACAATGTGATATGCAATTTGGCATTGTAAGGTTGCACGTAGAATAGCATACAATGTTATATGACATTTGGATGACATGGCATATACATGACATGTGACATGATGACATAATATGATGACATATCATATGCATGACATGACATAATAATAATATCATAATAACATGGCATATGCATGACATGTGAGATGAATGATATGGTATATGCATGACATGTGGAGTGGATGACATACCATATGCATAATATAACATAGCAATATATGTGTATAATGGCATGGCATATACATGACATGGCATAATGATGCATATGTGAATTGTTATTCAACATGGTATATGTTGTGACATACGATATGGCATGTAACATGACATGGCATATTGGCAAATAGCATGGCAAGCTGCGCGTATTGCATAGCATATTGGCGTATTTAGATTATAGTGTCATACAAGATAATTATGTTATGGCATGGCATAGAAGTCTGTGATGTGTCATGTGACATGGCATGTGACATAATATGGCATATATATTTGAGTAAATATAATAAACCATCCATGAATGAAAAATAATAAAGGCCGTTGAAAAGGAGTCGAGGAAATAAGGGTACACACAGGATTTTAGGGGGGATTATTACAAAACAATGCATAATTCTATCCTATTACAAAAATCTCCATGCATACATCATTTTGGGATTTTAAGTAATGTCCCCTCCTCCTCGGGTATTTTTCCACCTTGGGTTGTACGAGCTAAAAATGCACGAATGGATATTATGCAAAATAAACAAATAAATTCATTAGTAGTAAATGAATTTAGGATTTATTTTACTAGTCCAATGCCATGTGAAAGCATGAACCAAGAGTCAAAATCCAGCAATTTTTGGCAATAATTGATGCAAATTTATACGAGCCAGATCATGAAAATAAAAATAATTTTAAGCAAAATTATTTTTATTTGATCATGAAAAATCAAATGGGAATGTTAACATCACATAACAGCAATTAGAGATAGCAACTCAACCAATTTGAATCCAATCATATCAAAAATCACATTTATATGAGTTAAATAGGCATTTAATTGTGAAAAATTAATTTTGAGGCCAAAATTAATTACATGTAATTAATTTTTGATGTATTTAATACACTTGAGTTACTGCCAAACATCAAATGTGATTTTTCAAAAATTTTCCAGGGAACATGCGCGCACATATAGTGCTATGTGCGTAGCACATACGCTATGTGCTACGCACATACCATGATATACGCCACACATCAGGAGTCAATCTATAAGAAAATCAAATTTATCAGTATAAAAATGATCTGCATATTAAAATAGACAACTTTAATGAAGATAGTACCTCATTTTGAGCACAGATTGGCCTCCAAATCGCAAATCAAACAAGTAAATACGTATTAACTTGAATAATTAGTTTTAATGCTAAAATCAATTAGATCTGGATAATATTTGAAAGATCCAGAACACTTGAGACATGAACAAGCCCTAAATGCAACTGGACAAGTCAGATCGGGTGAGAAAATGAAGAAAAATTGCATTTCCGGAAAATTTTAGAGTCTATGTGTGTGCCACAAATAGGCTATGTGTGGTGCACATAGATGAAGGTGTGGCACAAATAGCTATAAAAATCAGAGAAAAGTGAAGTTTTTCAGTAAAACTCCAGATCCGGGTCAGATCTGAGCAGATTTAAAGTGGAAAATGTGTTTTTGACCTGTAAATAAGCATCTAACTTGTAAAATTAATTTTTAAAGCTAAAAATTAATTAGATCTGGAAAATATGAGATAGATTTAGAATACTAGAGGTGTGAGAAAGCCTCTGATGAAGCTAGATTCATCAAATTGGGGAAGAAAATAAGTGAAAACTAAAGAAAAATGGTATTTTCTAGAAATTTTTAGAGTTATATGCGCAACATATAGCCCTATGTGCACCACACATAGGCTGTGTGTGGTGCACATAAGGTTATATGCACAGCATATCCCTTGAAGAATAGTGATAGAATGAAGGTTTTTGGTAAAAATTTGAAATCTAACTCAGATCTAGGTAGATCGAAGCTAGATTTGCATAGTTTTAGTTACAAAATAGCATTAGCAACCAAAAGCCAACATGATTGAAGCCAATCATAAGAAAATCAAGCCAAAATTCAAAGGTTTATGCAAAAACCATAAGAAAATTGGAAGAAAATTTGAAATTTACCTTTGAGCAATAGGTTTTTCTTCAAGATCTTGCTTCCAAACGTGCTTAGGGAGCCTAACTAGTGTTAATTAGTCTCTAAATCCTAAGTAATTAATTAATTAAGTGCTTAATTAATTTTGAGAGAATTTTGGCAGAGTTGTGGCTTGCTTTTTAACAATTTCCGGAGTGAATTTTTTAAAACCCAAGCTCTATATTTATAGAGCCAAATTAGGGTTTGGTAAAATTGTAATTTTCAGTCCGGATTTGAAAATTTTTAGGCTATGTGTGCCACACATTATGGCATGTACACCACACATAGCCTATGTGCACAGCATATTGTGTTATGTGCGTAGCACATTGCCTTTGACCTGTCGAAATGTGCACATCATATTTCGCTATGTGCGTAGTGTATAACACTATGCACTATGCATATAGCATTTTGCCCCTATGTGAGCCACCTTGCATGAGCAAAATGGGATGCGTGCCATATGTCAAATAAGCGTCATTTGACATATTAAGACATTTTCCAATGAAAAGTATTCCATATTTGGTCCAAAAGATGGGCCCGATCAAACATCTTTTTTTTCTTGCATAGTGCATGCATAGCGGTATGCACTAAATTCATTTTATTTGCGCATTCCACATTGTACGGATAAAATGCACTGCATTTTGCATGTTAAATAAGCGCTATTTGACATTATGAGACGTTAGTGTGCTCTACTTATGTGGGCCTCATCATACTAGCCCCGCATGTGGGCCCCACATATGGGCCCCACCAATATGTAGGCCCCACCAAAAATCTTTTTCTAGCAAATAATGTTATGTGCTCTGTTTCATGTAAGTAATATGAAATGTGTTCCGTATACACAAAGCGCTCAGAAAAAGCTGACAAGGGTGGTGGACCCCGCCAGACATTGTGGTGGGCCCTACCCACCATAATGTGCTTTGTACACTCAGAACACTCAAAGAAAGCCAAATAGGCATATATGCACTATTGGGGTCAACATCGGGGACTGATACCAAGCCGAATCAATAAAAACCCAAGATTGTACAAGGGTGAAAAGTTAGGGTCAACAGTTTGCCCCCTGATCAGGACCATTTCGAAGTGACACAAGCGTAAAGTCATCAAAATGAGATATGATCATAACATGACTTTTCATAAAAAAGTAAGGAAGGTACTTGACCGATGCTCATGTCAAGGCCTAATGCTCATGCTGAGGCTTGCAAGGTGCTCGTGTTGAGGCTTTACAGAGTGCTCGCATTGAGGCTTACAGAGTGCTCACGTTGAGGTTTACAACCCAATTCTGCAACTGGGAGCATGGTGCTTGGCCTAAAGGTGATCAATGTTGATCTGCTACTCATACTGAGGCTTAGAAACCTAATTCTACCAATGGGAGCCCGATACTCGGGCTAAAATGATCAATGCTGATTAGAGGTCTTTTGCAAGATTGATGGCTTTGCTGTAAGGCTTGAAATCATCTATAATCAGCGTTTAGATGCATATTGCTAGGATTTAGGAACCAAAGGCTTGGTTTTATGATCGCTGTTGGATCGAGTGGTCAACTATGGGACCTGGATGACCATCTGCTGGGTCAATGCTCGCGCCATCAAATAAATGTCAAATATTCCCAAAATGGCATTTAGGATCCTCTGTTAGGTCTTTGATATTCTCTGGTCGATGGTTTTAACTAGTAAAAATCCCAATTCTGTCACTAGGGGCCCGGTGTTCAGGCTATCTGACCAAGGCTAACCAGTGGTCATTGCGAGACCAATGGCTTTCTTGCAAGTTTAATCATCTGAAATCAGCATTCATATGCCTATGGCTAAGGTTTGAGAATCAACAGTTTGATTCTGCGATCTCTGCTGGATCAGGTGGTTCAGCTGGTGACCATTTGCTAAGTCGGGGTGATCTACCATCAGATCAATTCTCACGCCATCAAATAAGTGTTGTCTATCTCAAAAATTTACATTTGGGACCCTCTGTCGGAATGCAACACTATCTGGTCAATGGCTTGACCAGAAGTCAAAGCTTTGACTATTTTCGATCGTCTGCTAGATCAATTCCCTATCTATGCTAAACATGGAAAAATAATTTGTCAGCAAAATTGGTATTGATATGGTCTAGGAAAAATACCTGAATTTTTGAGTATCAGTCTGTTGCATTCTGACTGATTTTTTGGCTTTTTTAGACGCCGTAGGTCATGAAAATTGGGCTCAACAGAGCAAACAACCTCCAAAAATTCTAAAAATTTTACCAAAGGACTAACTTTTCATGTGCATTTTAGTGAGAGGGTGGCGCATATTAGCAGAGCTCCCCTAAAGGTGGCGTACATTAGCAAAATCTGCTATGTACGGTGCACGTTCCATGATGTGCTACGCACATCCCTTGAACATTTTTAAATTCTAAGGTTTCTAATCAAAAATCAGTTTGTTTCCTCTTTAATATTCAATTTTCTCTTAATTACCAAAGCAAAAACTTAGCATTTTTATGAAAATGGTCGAAATTAGGATGCAACCGACCCCCCGGGACCCGAAATCTATCTCGAGCTATGCTCTAACTGAGCATACAACTGATCATAGTTTCTTTTGGGCTCATTTTGGTGATGCAATTACAGAGACATTCACCATAGACTCCCATTGGTCCCAAGCTCCTCCCGAGAAGGTGAGTTTTTTGCATTTTGGCTTGATTTTTTAGTTTTTATGGTTTTTTTGAAAGTTGAGTTTTAGGCTATTTTTCTTGTGTTTAAGCTAATATTTAACCTGAATTAGGTGTTAGGCTAAAGCTAGGCTTAGGTTGATATGTGTTTGTCAAGACATTTCGGTGAAATCATGATTTTTTTGGAGCAGGGCTTGCTATGTATGGCGCACATAGCACTATGTGCGCCACATATAACCTATGTGTGGTGCACATAATATTATATGTGGCACATATAGTAGTGAAAACTAGGCTAAATCATGTGTTTTTGGGCCATTTTTTGAGAAATTGTACATTTTTACTCATTTATAAGCATGAATAAGTGGGTTTTAGGTCTGAGGGAGGAACTTAGGGCCTCTATAGTGCTGTCTATATTCTGTAATTTAGACTATAGCTGACCTGAATTCTATGATTTGTAGAGGGAGTGAACAGTCATCGGGATAGGCAGCATTCGAAGGATCGATGAATGGTACTCCCAACTGCCTTGGGAGATACACGTCAGAGTAAACCAGAGCTATTTTGGTCCATATATCTCTTACTTTATCAGTACAGAAAAGAGATGTAAAAGATTCATCATCACTACAATGATCGAGCGGTGGATGGATTCCACTCACACCTTCCACTTGCCTGTAAGTGAGATTGATATCACCCTAAGTATTTTTGCTAGAATCATTGGGCTAGAGTGCGCTGGGTTGTCCATTCAGTTTGATGCAAGATGACATCACCGTGTTGGGCATATGGCATGATTTTTGATTTCCTGGGTATGTCCCCCAATGTGAGAGGTGGACACAACATATCGTATGACTGTCTCCAGGAGGCAGTGCTGGCAGAGATACTAGGTAGGACTATCTCTGCAGATCAATACACTCATAGTTTTCTGCTATATGTGCTAGGGAGTACTTTGTTCAATGATAGTAGAAACAATGTTGTGCGTATTGTAGGCCCTTTGTGATTTGGAGGCTATTGGACATTTTGACTGGGGCAACACCGATCTGGCTCATCTGATGTAGGGATTGGATTTTTATAGCAGGTAGTGCAGAGACCGCTTCATCAGCTGCTGGCAAGTCATAGAGGTAAGCAAAATTTTGCTGATTCTGATACCATAGCATTTGACTTAGTCTCAGTGACTGTGCATTTTGACCTTACAGATCATGGCGTATGAGTTTGGACTACTGCCAGAACCCAAGATCCTATAGGGAGTACCACTTGGTTTTCCCCCATCCACAAACATAGAGCGCACCGCGTTGGAGGCTTGATTATACGATGGATGAGTTGAGAGAGTATCTCAATGACTTAACCTGGGACCAGGTAAGAAGAAATAATTTAATTAGCATTAAATTGTATTGAATTCATTTGAGAAGTACCTAAGTAGGTATCTAATCTGTCATCATTGCCGGAATAGGTACGTCCATATTCCTGGAGCAATATGTATCCGAGGCCAAAATATTTGACTAGCTCAGCATGCAAGGATGAGCATCATATGCTATTGAAGAGTCCCAAGGGTAGACTCTTCTATTTGGGAGAGTGCATGATTGATTGGCAACTAGGAACAAAGAGTTGTGTGGAGCCTACCACTCCACCATGCATGATGTTCTGGGCATCTTGCACTGATGTGGACCTAGAGGTGATCACTGGTTTGACTGGTATTCCTGGGTGAAAGCATCTATCTAAGTCACCAGTGGACTACCCTACTTTAGTCCAGAAGAGGTTGCTGGGGCCCATGGAACTTTTTACATACCAAGGTCAGCATGATAGAGCTAGCGGGTTTGGAGTCAGACTTGATATTTTCCAGGGTAGGGGTGGACGTTGTGGTTCACCGGCCGTTGGTAGTTCTCGAGGTAGCGTTGTCTCGAAAAGTTCTTGTGAGGCTCATGGTGGTGCAACTCCTCTAAGATCAATGTCTGATACTCCAGAAGTGCCCCTAGGATATGAGTACCTGGTAGACTTTATGGAAGGTCAACTGATGTGGCCGTAAAACTCATTGATCTATACGTATGACGAAACTGGTCATCCATATGAAACATCCTTTTCGGTGCCAGTGAGGGATGAGATAAAGTTTTATCCACCAAACACGACCCATGTGAGTACATGTGTTTTGTATTTACTCCGACTTTAGTAGTTTTACATGCATTTGACCTATGCAGGTACCTAGGGATGCCATGGCTGACGCCTCGAGACTTCTGATAGGTTGCACCGCTATCATACCTTTGAGATGCTGACTGTTCAGGTGAGTACTTGTTATAAATGTAAGTGCATGGAAATGCATGAATGCATGACTTATATGCCTATATGCTCATGTTTATAGACAAGTAGGCATTTGGAGTGAGAGGATCAAGATCACTATGCTTAGATGATAAAGCAGATAGGACAAGAGATCGCCTGGCTGATAGCGCATCTGGAGTGATACAACATTGAGGTTCCAGATTGTCCCAGTCCTGATGATGACCACTCAGGCAAAGATAATGCTTAGAGAAGACATGATGTCTGATTCCCATATGCATGATATCAGAACTCTATATTTTTTGTATTAGAATAATAAGATAGTATGTTACAGTCTAGCATATGGGCCTACAACACTAGGGTTGTGGTGTATAGCTTTGAAAATAACCAAAAGCTTGAACTGTGTATCTTTTGGATTTATTAGTGGAATCCAAAGTTGTTTGCTGCTATAAATATCTCATGCCTTATGCTTTATTGCCACCAAAACATAATTCATTTGCTTTTCTGTGCAGAAAGTAGATACAAAATGACTTAGCAATCACTGTCTGCTTTCCATGCTCTTTCTTGCTGTTGGGGTAATGATGAGTGGAGTCGATTAAGCAGACTCGGGCTCCAGTACTTGAGGATGCTTCAGCAAGTCTTGATCAATAATGCTTTTCTGCATGTTGCTACGCAATTTTGGGATTCAGTGACCCATGTTTTCCGGTTTGGACATGCTGAACTATGCCCGCTGTATGAGGAGTTTGCTGCTATCCTTGGAGTTTCCTGTAGCATGACGGCGATGCTAACCATGCCAGTGCCTATTGGAGAGGCATTCTTGCACCTGATTAGAGCTTTTGATATTAGCCTAATTGAGACGAGGCCACTTTTTGATGCAAATGGCCATATAGATCTTACTACTCTTTTTTGGCTATGTGGCTAAAAGTATGTAGGCACTTTCTCATGGTTGAGAATAGTAGGATTTGGATTGTTGGCACAATTCCTATTTATCGATCCGTCTGGTCATGGAGATTTGCTAATTGAGCTTGTGGTAGACCAAATGATGCAAGGCTAGACTCTTTTTCCCATGATCATTGTAGAGATAATCCTTGAGTTGGATAAAGTGAAGCGAGGACAGTCTGAGCGCTTCAATGGTAGTCTGCTTCTGTTGCAGGTAATGATTCTAGGCTACCTTTGCAGGTTTTCAACTTAGAAAAGTTATGTTTTTGCCCTAATTTTTGCATGAGTCACCTTTTGCAAGGTTTTTGGCTCATCGGGTTATTGTTCTTACTTTGGGCCCTAATTTTTGCCTGAACTGCCCCCTAGGGTTTTCAGCTCAGTGGGTCACTCTAATTTTTTCCTAAGTAGCCTTTTGCAAGATTTTCAACTCAGTGAGCTTTTATTATTTTTATTTTATTACAGATCTGGCTTCAAGAGAAGCTTGGGATCTTGGTGCCACCGGCAGGGGACCCATAGAGATATCTACCTCATAGCCACATACAGAAGGGTTATACCTTCAGTGAGGCAAAGACGATGACATTCCAAGGCTGGATTAAGTGGATGGGGACCCAACTTGAGAGCAAGATCAGGTGGAGCTGTCCTTGGTGGTGCATACAATATGTGACTATAATGACCTATATAGATTGTATCCCGCTGTCGGGATTCAAATATTGCACGCACTACAGTCATGCTAGGATCTGTCATCAATATGGCCATCGATAGACTATACCTTGACTGACAGCGTTTTAGGAAGGAAGGCTGGTGCCTCGCTTTGTGGAGCACATGGAGAGGACTTGGCCTTGTCATCGGATAGTACTGGTAGAGATTTCTAGAGCTGGACTTGCCACAGATGATGAGTACAAGCTGTGGGTGCTGTGCCACACCTGAATCCTATACTATGAGAGATTATTAGGCAATAATATGTAATAAAGGATGATAATGCTTTGCATTTGAGATTTGTATTTCTTATGGCTAAGTTTATGAACATGTGTTTCAACTGCATTAATGAAATTAAAACATTTGCAAGAAAAATGCTAAAATCAACATAAAAGTTCTAGACATGCGTCAGACTTAACCCCTGTTATTGACCAGCCTCATGTGAGATTTTCTAATTAACTATTTTAATACTCTCCTTTTGCCTCTAAGAGCTCTAATTTTTGATGAGTCATCCAAGCGGATTTTCAACTCATCGAGCAAATATTTTTCTTTTGCCTTAACTTTTACGTGAATTGCCTATGCAAGTTTTCAGCTCACCAGGTTTTTTTATTTTTATTTCACCTTTTCAACTCATCGGGCAAATATTTTCCAATCAGCTTAACTTTTACGTGAATTGCCTATGCAAGTTTAGAGAGGATCTTTTTAACTAAGAACGGGCCTTCCTAATTAGGTCTGAATTTTCCATGAGGGTCGCGGATAGCTAGTCTGACTTGCTTTAGAACTAAATCACCTTCCTGTATGATAATAAGCTTGACCTTTCTGTTGAATGCATTTTTCATGCGCTTCTTATAAAGTTGTAGATAATAGAGGGCCTTCAGCTACTTCTTATCAATAGTAACCAGCTGTTCATACCTGTCCCTTTTCCACTCAGCTTCTGGTAACTGAGATTCCAGGATGGTACAAAGTGATTTCAGCTCCACTTTGATTGGCAATATGGCTTCTGTCTCGTAAACCAGAAAGTAGATTGTAACACCCGTAGGACTCCTTACAGTGACTCTGTAACCCTATAAAGCATATGGCAGTTGCTCATGCCAGTCCTTGTAAGTTCATATGGTCTTGGCTAAGATCTGCTTGATCATCTTATTGGCTACTTTAACTACCCCATTAGCTTGAGGGTGGTAAGGAGAAGATTGATGGTACTTGATCCCATACTTTTCCAGTAAGTCAGCAACTTGGCCTTGAAACTACACTCCATTATCTGACACTAAGTGATATGGTACCCCATATTGGCATATGAGATTTTTCTCTATGAACTTGGTAACTTGCTTTACCCCTAGTTTGTTATAGGATTTTGCCTTCACCCACTTAGAGAAGTAATCAACGTCTACCAGTACGTACCCATGTCCATTAGAAGCGTTAGGATGAATCTCACCCATGATGTCAATTCCCTAAGCTGAGAAAGGCCAAGGCATTGTTAAATTCTACAATTCAATTGGAGGTATGTGACTCATATCCCTGTTAATATGGCATTCATGAAATCTCTGTATAAACTGTATACAGTTTGTCTCCATGGTGAGCCAGAAATATCTTTGGTATAAGATTTTCCTGTAAAGCATGAATCTGTTCATGTGTAGTCTGTATACACCAGCGTGTACCATTTCTGTGACTGAATTAATTTCCTTCCTTGATATGCATCGAAGTTGTAGACCATCTACTATTCTTCTGTAGAGAACACCCTGATGCCAGGTAAAGTTGGTTGCTAGTCTGCACAGGGCTAGCTTATTGGTTCTGTTAGCTTCTTTTGGATAAGTACTAGTCTTTAGAAAGTTCATGATATCTACATACCATGGGATTTCAACTAGTTGGTCTAGTGCCATAACTTGTTCTCCCTCATGGCAAGGAATCCTTGACTGCTCAATGAATACAGGTTAAACTTGACCCTGCGGTCGCTCACAAACTAAAGCTAGTGTGGCCAAGGCATTGTCCATCTGATTCTCCTCACGCAGTGTGTGAATGAACTGGCAAGAGCTGAAATTGCAAACCATGAGCTTCATGTATTCAGTATAAGGCTTGAGCCTATCTTCTTTGACATCCCACTCGACCATGGATTGGTGAATGACGAGCATTGTATCACCAAATATCTGTACATCTTGGGTACCGATCATTAGTAATGCTTCTAACTTGAATAAACACGCTTCATATTCAGCCATATTATTGGTGACTGGAAAGCTTAGCCGTTTTGAAAGCATAATGAGTTTACCTTCAGGAGGGACTAGCACAACTCCTATGCCTGCACCTCTTCTGTTAACTGCACCATCAAAATACAACTACCATTTTTGGATATCAATTGCCCCCAAGTGTTCATATGGGAAATCTAATTCAAAGGTTTTAGAGTCATCCATCAGCCTGGATGCTAAGAATTTAGCAATCGCTCTACCTTTGGTCACTTTGGTTATGATATACTACACGTCAAATTTTGATAACAGGATCAGCCAATAGGAGAGTTTCCCCACCAGCAAAGGAGCTGCATACAAGTACTTCATAGGGTTAACCTTGGAGATTGCCTGAACTTGGTATGACTGAAAGTAGTGCCTAAGTTTCTTGGTGACCCAAACTATAGCCATGCATAGCTTTTCAATAGTACTGTATTTGCATTTAGTTGGTAGCTGCTTCTTACTTAGGTAGTAGACAGCATGCTCGACTTCAGCTTTGTTCTCTTGAGCCATCATAGCACTCACTGACTCCTCTTCTAAGGCTAGATAGAGTAGTAATGGTTTTCCTAGTCAAGGTGGCTATAGGATCGACGGGTTAGAGAGGTAATGCTTCACCCTCTCAAATGAAAACTGGTAATTCTCATCCCAAACCATAGGTTGGTTCTTCCTCAAAAGCTTGAAGATAAGCTCACAGATGGTGGTAAGCTTAGCAATGAATTTGCTGATGTATTGGAGATGTCCCAGGAATCCCCTGACTTTGGTCTTAGTTCTGGGAATAGGCATCTCAATGATTAACTTCACCTTATCATGATCCACTTTGAGACCCCTCTAACTGACAATGTGGCCCAGCAGCTTGCAAGATGTTACCCCAAATGTACACATCTTCAGGTTCAGCCTGAGTCCATATTTCTCAATGCATGTGAGAAACCTGTCAAGAATAGCTGGGTGCTCTTCTCTAGTGGGAGACTTCACCATCATATCATCCATATAGACTTCGACCTCTTTATGGATTAAATCATGCAACAAGGTTGTCGCAGCTTGCTAGTAGGTAGCAACTACATTCTTCAAGCTGAAGGGCATGACCTTATAGTAGTAGGTTCCCAATTATCTGATGAAAGCTATCTTCACCTTTATGTAACTACCATCAAGATCTGGTTGTACCCAGAGAATCCATTAGCGAAGGAATACATAGCACTAGTAGCTGAACTATTGACTAGTACATCGATGTGAGGTAAAGGAAAGTCATCCTTTAGACATGCTTTATTCAGATCCTTGTAGTTTACGTAGACTCTGACCCTGCCGTCTTTCTTGGGAACTGGAACCACATTGGCCAACCATTCTGGGTAGTTGGCCACTTCAAGGAATTTTGGATCCAACTGCTTCTGGACATCTTCCTTAACCTTCTATGCCCACTTTGATCAGAGGCACCGTAGTTTCTGCTTAATTGGCTTGAACCCTGGCTTGGTAGGAATTCTGTGCTCCGTGATGGATCTATTGATACCCGACATGTCTTCATAGCCTAGAGCAAAGGCTTTTATATACTTTTTCAATGCGTAGATTATTTCTGTTCTCTCTTTAGAGGTCAAGTCTGATGTAATCAAGAGTAGACATGGTTTATCATCTGTGTTAATGTTAACATTTTTGATGCATTATGCATTAATGTCAAAAGTGCTCATGTAATGCTCATGTTCATGCACAATGCCATCAGAATACACATCGTAAATATAAGTAAAGTTATTCTTCATTGCATTATACTTATTTAGAATTACATCATCATCAAATAAAATAGAAATAGGGACATCAGCATCCTCATATAGTAATTCCTCAAAAGTACTATCCACTAGTGTGGCTATGTCTTCATAGACCTTTGGCAGCAGCAGGTCCTCCATGTCCAAGTTATGTAGGTTGGCAAATGATACCGGGATATCGATAACTATAAACTCCACCACTGATTTGATCGGTCTAACAGTAACAGCGGCAGTGAAGGTGCCAATAACCTCCTGTTTAGACTCATCATATGCCTTGATGATAGTCTTGCATGGCTTCAAGTCTGAAAGCTGAACCCCTAGCTTGGGAAAAACCTCAAGAGGACAAATGTTGATGCCTGAACCATCATCCACCATGACTTAGGGGGTGGAGAAGTTCATGATATTCACCCTGATGAAGAGTGCTTTGTTGTAGTGGATACCCTCGACCGGTAGATCTGCATCAAAGAAAGTGATCATGCTGATGGTAACTCCTGGTTTACCAGCTGACTCTTCATGCTGAAGGTGGAAGTAGATGGAGAGATTCTCATGCTTGAGAGTGCTTTGACAATGGCTTGTTGATGCTATTGGGAGGATAGCACCAAGCCCGAGATGCTAATGTTAGCTTATATCTTCTTCAGCTGCTTGACAATAACATTATCAGGCTGATCAGTCTGATCAGCTGGCTATGGAGCTGGAACATTGCTTGGACCAGCCTCATCTCTAGTGGGTCTAGCCTTGGTTGGCTTTTTAGCAACTTCTGGCTTCTTCTCGAGGTCAGGAGGAGTGAACACCTAACCCTTTCTGCTGCTTGGGCAATTTTGGTGCTGGCTTAGCTGCCTTGGGGGTCTCAGCTGACTTACCCTTCTTTAAAGCCTGATCTTGTGATGATTCAGAATTAGTGGAATTCTGAGTGCTTGAAAACTCATCCTTTGAATTATCATACCATATATCAGTGGCACCGATGTCAAATCTACCACCAGGGCAAAAGCTGATAGTGGGCAGCTGGGCAACCTCCTCATACTCAAGGGGAGAAAAGGAGTTAAGAACTAGGGATTCTGGTAACTCTGATTAGATTCTGGTAACCCATGATCAGTGTTATGGCTATGATGTTGGTGATAGTGGCAATAAGTTTTGGTGTCAACCGAGGTTGGGGGTGGTGTTTTGAAGATTGGTTGAAGTGGTTTGATGAGCTTGGCTTTAAGAACACACCTAAAAACCTTGGAAAGTGGCATTATAAGATCTAAGAATCTCTTGAATGGTGTAGTGTTTTAGAGTATGAGGTTTTGTGTTTGTAGGGCATTGATGTAGTGTGGTGTGAGAGTAGCGCATCCCGGACGTGGGAGCGCTGCACGCTGTTCGGCTTAAGATGCCGTGGTGCCTGCTCTCAAAAGCATTGACCCCTGAGTTACTACAGGAACTAGACAGATCGCGTCGAGAAAATAACATGGAGTCGCCACCTGGCTCATCTAGTCAACTCAATTGAGCAACTAAACAAACCAGGAAAATGTAAACCCGAGCCTTCCTGTGTTTGAAAGCAGCCCGAATTTCTTCAGAGTTGGATTCGGCATTTTGATTTTATTCGTATTCCGTATTATCATCTTCACTTTATCCAGTTTTAATAAAAGTGCAAATCACACACAATTAGGTTGAAGTTCACTTAAGTCTGGTTTCATGGCATAGGGAAGCAAGAGACATGTAGCAGATATGAAAGCAATAAAAGCAGAAAATAAAGCAGAAAATAAAAGTAGGAAATAAAGGCAGAAAATAAAGCAACTCGGGTATTTAATACAACCTGACCAAATGAATTAAAAACAACAACAAAATAAGCCTTGAAGCATTCCAGAATTATCTTGTCAGAATTCACCGAATTGGGCCTCGAATGAGTCCCGGGTCCATGCTCCAATCCACAAAGTCAAAACCCCCAGTTTGCCCCTGCAAAATAACTCTCCGCGGCAACAACGTAAAATAGAACAAAACAGAAACCCAAACACTAAGATGCAAGACGACATGACATGAAATCACATGAACAATATCAAAATCACAACATGAATGTGCAAGCAAATACAATATTCATACAAACATAACAACACATCAAGCATATACTAAACATAACATGCAAACAATATAACTATGAACTCACATGCATAACATAACACCATA
>CANYBF010154707.1:0-15324 GCA_948192965.1 Dalechampia spathulata | reverse complement strand
GCAATCATTCAGCAAGATTATTTGAAGGCAGGGACTTAGGGTGGTAGTAAAGTATGTGTAATTAATTATGCACGGTTTAGTAGGCAGTGATTGTAATAAACATTTATATGTCGTGTCATGCTTTATGATTATGTTGCATACTTGCCCTTGTTTATTCATGTCACATGCACGATACTAATATAGCGGTTATCCCTTGTAGGGTGTATGATGGTTTCCCTGAAGGGGAAGTCATTGTATATTCTACGGGAGCATGTTACTCCCGATGGGCTGGGTGTGACACCCTTGGTCCTAATCTTGATCTTTCGTTCATTGAGCATTCCATGCTCTTTGAACGTACTGCTGATGACGAGTTCGTCATTCATTCAGAGTATATCTCTCGACGGCTTGCCCACCTTCAGTCATTGGAGCTTTCCAATGACACAGTTTCCCTCTACGGCCGGCGTGCTATAGAGGTCCTTGAACACCTCCAGGTTCCTCTGCCTGATGACATCCCTGCAGAGTGGCGTGACCAACCTACTCCTACTGATGATGCTTCTCGCCAGGCGGCTCTTAGCCGTAAACGTTAGCGTCACTTCACTGCTGGTTCTTCTTCTACTGGTGCTGTTGTTGAGCACACTAATCTTACTGCTGCTGCTTCTACTCCTGATGCTGCTACTGCTCCTTCGGATTCCCTTTCTCAGCAACTTGCTACCATTATTGCTTGACTCGATCGCTTGGATACCTTTGAGTGTCGTTTCGACAATATTGATCAGCAGCTTGGCCACCTCACATAGCATCTGCTACTCTTGGTCAGCAGCTTAAGCAGCACGTTGCTGATTTTAACGAGTTCCAGACCACCACCATCGAGACTCTTCATTCCATCAGCATCATGATGGATCCTTTCATCGTTCCTCCACCGAATCCACCTCCTCCTCAGGATCCCCAGTGATAATGTGATTTTGATGTTGTCAAAGGAGGAGATGTTTATGATTAGGACTTATGTTAGTGGAGATATTTATTTCATTTATGTTATTTATTTTATTTCATGTATTTCATTGGATATTGATGTATCTTTTGGATAGTTTTATATATATTGTCACACCTTGACCCAGACCCACGAGGTGACGACATGATCCCGTAGCATAACCATCACTTTCATGTCTCAGGAAAATAACAATTATACTACAAGGGATTTTGAACTCTAACGCTCGTATAAGAATCCAACAAACATAAAGGTAAATAAATAATAATAAAACCCCTTTACATTAATGAATTCTTATACAATACATTTAGTATATTACCAAACACAACTACAAAAGGATTATGCACAAATATACAAGGCCGCAGGAGTCCGTCCAGAAGTTCGGGTTCTCTATCAGGAAGCTAAGACACAAACCAGCTGCTGTACTCTAGTCCTGGCGCTCACCCTCTGCACTCGGACCTACGTTCATCAAATGATAAATGCTGAGAATAATCTCAGTGGTGCTAGGAATATAAAACCTGTCATACACATACACAGGTCAATCCACACCGCACATAGCTAATCATACGGCACACAACCAATCAACAATATCACAAGCAATACCGGTAATCTCTGCCTATATGCAACACACAATAATGAATGCTCAACATACAAGCTTACATTGCACTCGCCCTCGTTTTGGTGCCTCTCGCACTCTTTTCAGGAACATCTCATTCCTATATCATATCAATTAATACTGATACCTCTCGCACCAGTAGGAACATCTCATTCCCTAATTGATAGATATCGGTACATCTCGTACCCTGATACATCTCGTACCCCACCCTTATTGCTCCCTGTCATAATGATATGTTATGTTATGATCATGAACAATACCATGATGCATGAACAAGCCACAAGGTAATCCTAAAGCCAAACATCAAATACGTTCCTTCTCGAAACCCATAACCAATAGCATATGATAAGTTCCTTCTCGGAACCAATCATCACACTCAAGCATGTACAAGGCACAAACATCGGGGATTCAATCCCCAAACATCAGTTCCAGACCTTACTGGGCCTTAAAACAAGATGAAAAGCAATAGGCATCACACACGATAAAACCTAACACAAATAGTCCATCTAGCACAAACCTGTAGGAAGACCACTTCTATGCCTATCCACGTATCTAAGCTTCTAGCCTCGCTAAACCAGCTTCCGCTCGCTTAACAGTAACAAGGAAGACTGCTTCCTAGGGTTTGGGGTGGGTTTTAGAAGTTTAGGGAGAGAAAACATAAGAAAAGGGCTGATGTTTATCTGTTTAAAAAGTCACTTTTAAGTTGCGTACGGCCGTACTAGTTCCGTACGCCCGTACCAACCTAAAAACCCTGACAAACCAAAATCCTGTGAGCTTTGGTATGGCCGTACCACATTCGGTACGCCCGTACGGCCTCGAGGAACCCAACACCCCTCAGCTCCCCTGTTTGGTACGCCCGTATGAATCCCGTACGCCCGTACCACTCCTCACTCTCCTCTTCCAACTCTTCTAACTGACTCCCATGCCACCTAAAACACCCCAAAACACAATTAAACATGCATACCATCAATCATACATACAAATACACATAGCCGCACGTTATCACAACGCATACACAATCATAAATACACCGTACATACGCATACATTCGTATAAAACTCCTAGGGTGTCAAAAGCGGGTGTGACATATATGATGTTTATTCAGTTTATTTGATTTGGTGTTTGGTGTTTGTTTGAGTAATGATTATCATTGTTAATATTAATTGTTTATCTCTTCTCTTTGTATTTGGTGTCTGATTGCATTTATGGTTTTATGGCTTGTATTTCAAAACAAAGGGGGAGATTTCCAAAATTTTTAAAACAAAATGTCTTTTAAATGAGTTTTACAAATTAAACTTAAATTGATTGCCAACATCAAAAAGAGGGAGATTGTTAGACCCTAGGTTTTGATGTTTGAGTCACGTCTAAGTCAATTTAAGTTATTTGCAATTTTTTATAGAGTTTTATGTTTTGGTATGGGCGTACCAAATATTGTAGTTGAATGGTACGACCATATGGCTGGCCGTACCTAATTAGAATTGTTGTATTGAGTTTGGTACGGGCATACCATTGGGTGGTACGGGCGTACGCGAACTCGCAGGAAAATAATTTGTCAGGAAACTTATTTTGGTACGGGCGTACCATTGAGTGGTACGGCCGTACGCAAACTTGCAGGAATTACTTTATCAGGAAACTTGGTTTGGTACGGGCATACCAAGTGATGGTATGACCGTACCACCTTTCCCTCTCTTTTTTCAACGGATATATTTGAATCCGTGCGGGCGTACGAGAACAGTATGGTCGTACACGACTTATAAAACAGACTTTTAAGGCTATCAAACGGTTAGTTTTCATAAGAACTTTCATTACTTTTCATTGCTAACGTAAGAAACCTTGCAGAGCTATTTTCCTTGAGCAATATTCATCTATTTCAAGTAAGTTTAAGCTTGTATTCCTCAAATACTTTCTTGATTGTATTCTTGGAACCTAGTGATTAAGTTTCATTATTTTGGGATTGGTGTGTGATTAATCCTTGGGGATTAATTTGTATTTGAGTAGATTGCGAGGATTGAAATTGTAAAGGTTAGAGTATAAGCCTTGAAAACACTGGGGTATTGGATTCATTTAGGAATTCGTATTGATTGTAATCGGTTGATTTTAGTAGAACCCTAAGTTGAGACTTAAGAAAAAGTGGACGTAGGCAAGAGTTTGGTCGAACCACTATAAATCGCACATGTTGTCATCTAAAGGAGGAATTTCAATATGTATGCTCCATTTTCTGAATCAACAATCAGAAAAAAAAACTTTTTGAATATGCTGATTGCTCATATTCAAATATTTAAATTGATTTATTGAACTATCACCAGTGATGTATCATATATAATTTTTAATGAATTTAATATAACTAATTAATATATGTTTTATATTGAATTTTTATATATTTTTATTATCTGTATTTTATATGTATAGTACAAATATGTATAAATTGATAATTATTTTTTAGATTCAATTAATAATTTTACATTATTTTAATTATAATAAAATTTAATATTTTATTTGAAATAAAATTTATATATATGAAGAATTTAGGTAAAAATTAGTATTTATATTTGATTGGAATTATTTTAAATAAAAATTAATATTTATATGAAAATAAATTTTTTTAGTGATTTATTTTTATATTAGGTTTTTAAGGAATAATAATATCATTTTTTTTATCTATTTCTTTTCATTCACGTTATTAATATAGTTATAATGTATGATATAAAAACTTGACAGCCAATGTCAATGCTGGTATACAATACAGTAATATAAATTTAATTAATTAAATATGATATATATATAATACATATAATATGCATAAAATAAATACGTATAATATCATTATCTTATTAATTAAATACTTCATATTTCTAATATCAATGCTTCATATTCACTAAATATTTCATATTTATAATATAAATATTATACAAAATATTTATAATTTAAATATTTCTATCTAAATTGAAATATAATTTAAATATTTATATTTAAATTGAAATATAATTTTTATATTATATATATCCTTAGTTTTATTTTATTTTATATTGTGAAAAATTATATGTATTTAAATTATATTTAAATATTTATATTAAAATATAATTAATTAATTAACAATAATATATATATAAGGTATTAAAATAAAATATAATTAAATAATTTTA
The DNA here is from genome assembly GCA_948192965.1 of Dalechampia spathulata. NCBI lineage: Eukaryota > Viridiplantae > Streptophyta > Magnoliopsida > Malpighiales > Euphorbiaceae > Dalechampia > Dalechampia spathulata. Next base: position 10,604 of record CANYBF010154707.1, on the reverse strand, counting down.
GTTAAAATAAAATGTACATAAAACTAGAATAAAGTAAAAAATCAAAATAACAAAATTAAGGACTTGGTTTGGAATGGGTTATTTTGATTTTCTATAATAATTACGGAACGACCTTCCTCCTGAATAAATGAAATAGTTTCATCTCAATCAAAATCTTGCCTTGGTTCCAAGTAATTCAAAGAAACCCACATGATCAACAAGATTTCAGCTACAACACCAATGGATGGGTTTTTTTAATCAATTTGAGTTGTGTTTTGATTCAATTACGAGCTATCAGTGGGCGAATTTGTTTTGAAGAAAATCAAAATTGAATGAGACAGTAATCCCTGAGTGCGGTTTGCACGATAAGGAAGAACCTTACCAGACATGGGACGGAACTCCTCTGTAGCAAAAAAGTTTTTAATTTTTCACACAGTTGAAGAAGAAATCAAAAGCTTCAAGGATATTGCGTAATGTGGGAATGGTACATGGCATAAGGATGATAAAGGTAAATTTGCTAAAGCTATGGCGTAATGTGGGTTTTGATTGTAGCCATGAAGAAGCTATTCAGTTATAGAAATCAGGGTGATTTTGTACTTAATTGTCGTTGGCTTATGCGTGAATTCAATTTAGTTGATGTAAACATCGAGTGGGTGCTTTGCCGTCCGGAACAACCAGCATTTGACAGGGTTGTCTGGTAAGAGGAAGCCAATTATGAGATGCATGAATATCGGATTAAACAGAGAAAAAATATATGATTTTTAAAATTATTTATCAATTTCAATGTGATTTTGAAACTATTTGCTTGATTTCAGTTTTTTTCTCACAAATATTATTATATTTTTCAAATTTATCAACTTAATTATGAAATATATAAATATCTCCGAAGCTTGCGGTATATATATACACATACCTACACACACATATACTGATAGCATTCATAGAAATTCTTAAGAGTTTGGAGCTCGTCGACTCCAAGAGAAGGAGAATGAGAGAAAACAAATTAAATTCAGTGTTTTACGCGAAATCGTATCATCCAATACAAGCTGGAAGCATCGACGGCACTGATATTCTTCCCCATGACAATGGCGTTTACCGTGCTTTTCTCTGTTCCTCTGCTTCACTCTGTAAATCCTATCCCTAACCCTAGTTGCTTTTTCTTTTTAGCTCTTTTCTTTTCTTGACATTGATTTTGCTTCTGCTGCTGTTACAGATGACCCTTTTGGCGATCCCAAAGCCATTGGCGGCGACCCTTATTGTACTGTTTTCGTTGGTCGCCTTTCTCATTCCACAACTGAGCACACTCTTCATAAGGTTTTTAAATTTACTTCGTTTGATTATTCGCCAAATGCCCATTTTCTCTTCTAATTATTTATTTTATCTTTTTATGATCTTTAGGCTATGAGCAGGTATGGTAAAGTTAAAAACTTGCGCCTGGTCAGAGACATTGGTGAGTTTGTTTTAATTTCTTTCAATGTTATGACACTTCCTTTGCCCTGTTTTTTCCTAAATGATTGTTTACGGAATTTTAACGTTTCTCTTCTTTTCTTTCTGTTATTTGGTGCTTGATTTTGCAGTAACTGGTGCTTCGCGTGGCTATGCTTTTGTTGAATTTGAAACTGAAAGAGAGATGCGTCGTGCTTACATGGTTCGATTCTTAATCTATATTTTTCTTCCATTTTCTTCTTCGTTTGTTTATTCAAATTGGATCTTGTGTAGCTAAGATATTACTAACTTGCCGTGTTGGTTAATAATTCACCTGCTTATTTGATTCATAGCGTGAAAATCTGCTTCTGAGCACATCACAGTGTTATATTGTATTAGGATTTTGTTGGGAGACTTGAATGCTCCATGTAGGCACAAATCACATGTAAATTTTGGGGTTGTACATGGATTTGTAACATATCAAACAAAATAATGTTGAATATGAATAGATATCTGCTTTGTAGGTTTTGGAACATCTTGAACAGGATTTCAATGCATCTTCTGGATGACTTATGTCGAGTACAAGCTTTATTTTAGTGCTTGAACCCATGTTATTGATCAAGCATAAGATGGCCCCCTATCTTGTTCTTTTGGGATTTCTCGCTCTCTCTCTTGTAATGTTAGGCAAGCATGCAACATGTCACGGGAGACAATATCCTACATCAGAAAGATGCAGGAAAGGTCTTGGGTTTATAAGGGGAGGGCTGCACATCTTAACAGACATGTCTTTTGGGAAGAGGGTAATGACCGTGACAAGTGGTATCAGAGCCTACCTGGATCTAACTCCGATGTCTCGCCAAGCGCCCAGTGTAAGGTAGGTAGGGGGCCCCACCTGTGACGAGAGCGTCACAGAATTGGGTGGGAGAGAATGTCACGGGAGACAAAATATCCCATATCGGAAAGATACAGAAAAGGTCTTGGGTTTATAAGGGGGGGCTGCTTGAACCCATGTTATTGATCAAGCATAACAGGCATGTCTTTTGGGAAGAGGGTAATGACTCCGCCCGTGACAACCAGCTCCCATACATGAGCAATGGCATAAAGTGTATAACTTTTACATCTCGATTATGTGGTCATTTGCTTCCATGCCTATAGTTCAGTTCAGGGAGGAAATTTTGTTTCCTATATTTATGTTTTCGACTAAACAAGGCAATTTTTTGTGATTCAGGATGCTCATCATTCCTTCATTGATAACTCAGAGATAATAGTTGATTATAACAGGCAGCAGTTGATGCCTGGTTGGATCCCAAGAAGGTTAGGTCAGTTCCATCTTTTTTTTGGTTTTCATTTTTTTATTTTTTTCATAGCTCAGTAGTGATCAAGTGGAAGAGGTGAATTTCTTTTTAGATGGACTACCCATACCTCAAAATACATATTTTAAATATCTTAGGTCTATCATTCAGGAGGATGGAGAGTGCAAAAAGGATATTAGACATAGGGTCCTAGTAGATTGATTGCAATGGATGAAGGTGTCATGTGTCTTATGTGATTGTAGAATTTCAGTTAAGCTGAAAGGGAAGTTATATCGAATAGTCATGCCATGCCATGATGTATGGTAGTGAGTGTTGGGCAATTAAGGCACAATATATTTTTAGAATGACTATTGTTGAAACAGAAATATTGCGATAGATGTATAGACATACTAGAATGGATAGGGTTAGAAATGATTGGATTAGAGATAAAGTAAGAGCAGCACCTATAGAAGATAAATTGAGAGAATAGATGCTAAAATGGTTTGATCATATTAGCCCTAGACCTCGATATACACCAATTAAGAAAGTAGAGATGTTTACTATGATTGAAAAAGAAATGAGATGGACCTACCATCGCTTGGAAAAGGGTGATATAGTCCGAGTCAGTTCTATTACATTTGGATGAGGCTATCGCTCAAAATCAAAATGAGTGGAGACAGAGAATTCATAAAGCTGACTTTAAGTAACTTAGGGTCAAGGCTGAGCTGAGCAAGTAACAAATGTTACATTGCTGGCACTGCAAGTAAATTAGATATTTCTTGTTATGAGCTATGACCAGGTAAAAGTTGCTTTCGTTTGAAGAGTGTTCAATAGGGTAGAACATTCTCTCATGATATTGTTGATCTTGAAGCAGATAGATAAGAGATCATGATGTTCAGTGATCATTCCGTGATAAAACTTTTTCTTCACTCTCTTTCTTGATCAGGAGGAGGCCTAGGTGGAAGGAAGGAATCTGGACAACTTCGGTTTGGTGGGCGAGAACGACCATTTCGTGCTCCTCTGTATGTAGCATTTGAATTTTTCTTGTATTTCAAATCATTAATCTTTTAGAATGTTTTTATTTCAGTGGATGCTTCATTCAAATATTTTCAATTATAGTATTTTGGTTTATTGTGGCATAAATTTTGTTGAATTTTGATGTTCAGTTGATTTTGGTTGCATACTGGATCAGAAATTTCATCAGAGCTTAGTATTGGATTATGTATTTAATAATTGGAATGGTCAGGGGTCCATTAATTAGGGTTAGGCACTGGCATACGAAATCTTAAATATTATATTCTTTTTCTTCAATAATCATGCATGCATCACAATTCTTGTTGAACAGATGATAGGATGTCACCTGTTGAGAATCACTAGATTGGAAAATTTCGTAATTATAGAAGATATTAGAAAATGGAGAAAAGCTTAACTCTGCTTATCTTCCCCTCACTAAGTTGGTGTTGACAGCAATACTTACTGCGCATTACTATGGTCATAACTACCAGGCTATTCTAAGTTCTTCATGAAAGTTAGTATTTGAAATTTTGCTACATCCCTTGTGGCTACTTTCGGTCTTCAGGCTCAATGGAACAATTGTTTGACATGAAGCTTGTAAAATATTGCATTTCTAAAGAAATTTGATTTTTAGTCTTTCATGCAACTTGTTAGATACCAACTCAACCTGATTTGAATTAAATTTGGCTGGACATGTTTGGAGATACTTGATGCATGCCCATTAGTACATAAATACTCTAATGATCACTTACCTTATTCGTATTTACCCCCCTGTAGAATGGAACTTGTTACGTATGTGAGAAAATATAATTCAGAGCATAAGATTGGATCAAAATCTCATTTGATGATATTTATTATCGTTTTTGCTCTAATCAATTTGGAGTTTTTTTTATTGAAATTGTACTGGTAACATTATTGATGGAATATCATCTTCCACAAGGCAGGCAATCAATTCCGTATGATGAATTGAAGAGGCTTGGCATCTCTCCTCCACCAGAAGGAAGATATATGTCTCGTTTTGAGGTATTTTTTCCTTAAATAACCTGGAGCTTCTTCACATGTTCATCTTTCATTTCAAACTGCATGCATGAAGTTAAAAACTTCCATGCAGTTGTTCCCATGTCACAGGTTTCATTAGTGTACAATGTACATGGCTAAAGTGTGTGTACGTGTATAAATTGTGTGAAGAGTGACCTTTGTTAATGAATTGTAAATCATCTTTGCTGTCAAATTAATTTCCAGAATGACGTTTGAAGTGTCTTATGGGAAGGATCCTGAATGTTAATTTCAAATAACATGAAACACAAATGTGTTAGAACTTATTTCTCATGTCTCGGTTATTGTTTTAGGTCCCATCACCCCCTAGAAGAAACCGAAGCTCGATAGACAGGGAAGAAGGTAGCTCCCATAGGAGGAGCTCTATTGGTAAGGAAGAACGCAACCATGGAAGCAGGTCTGTCGAGAGAGAAGAACGTTTCAGCCACAGGAGCTCTACGGGCAAGGAAGAAGGAAGCCGCAGAAGCAGCTCTATTGAGAGGGAAGAACGTTTCAGCCAAAGGAGCTCTAGGGCCAAGGAAGATCAGAGACGCAGAAGCAGATCTGCCGACAGAGAAGAAAAATTCAGCAGCAAACGGGCCTCCAGGGGCAAGGGAGAACATTCTGGCAAATGGCGATCTGAAGAAGATAGAGAACGGAGCCAGAAGAAGAGCTCTCTGGATAGGTCAGAGCACATCCATGAAAACTTGCTGGAAAGGAATGATCACCGTTATGGAAGGAGCTCCTTTGAGAGGGAAAAGGAGGATGAGAAAAGTGAAGAAAACTCTCAGCAGGATAAGTTATCAGATATGGGAAAGCATCAAAGAAGTTACAGGGATAGAAAAGAAGGATCTGGCAAGCGTCACAGGCATGATAGCAGGTCTGACGCACACAAAAGGAGAAGATCCACGACCCATGATCACTCTTCTGATCTCTGACCATTATTGACAAGTTTGTTATGAAAAATTATGTTTAATTAGATTTCATATTAAGATTGAAAGTTGTGACGGTTGAGTTGAGGATGTAATGAAAGTTCTGTAAAATTACATTTATTCGTTTATCGTTTATTAAAGAGTTATTGTTTGAGCAATCACAGAAGAGATTGTATCAAGTTAGTTTAACAAGTAAAATTCATGGATTTTAATATCATTTTTATAAAATTAAAATTAAAATTGATAAATATAAGGATGGAAGGCAGTGAAAGGCAATAGGAGTGATTTTAAGTCATGTTTTAGATCCAGTTTGCTGCCATATTTAGCCCACTTTGTTAACTTTTTGGTTCTGCCATTACTACAAATACCATGTCAGATTAGGTATCGAAATTTAATTTATATTTTTGGATTTTATCTTTTACCATCTACAACTCATTTCAAACTCTCCTAACAAAGAAAATGATTAATAAGATGGACATGAGGAGGTAATATATTATTTTTTATTAATAATGATTAATAATTGATCATGGCCGTACATGGCTGGGGAGGAAGGGTTTTGTGCATTTGAATATCAAAGGAGGAGGTAATATATTATTCACGCCATTGAATGAATGGTTATGTGGCCCCTACTTCACTTTAATTAAGCTTAAACATGTGTCCTCATCTACCCGCATTCCGCTTTAATCCATCCTTAATTCTAATTAAACTTATCTTCCCAACCTCTTTTAATTTTATTATGAATATTTAATTTTGAATTAAATAATGATATATGTATATATAGTCAAAAATATATGTATAATGGCATTGGAAAATGTGATATTACATGAGATGGCCTCCACCTGCTGATGAAGCTGCCTAGCTTGTGTTGTTCTCCAAGTAATGGAAGGGCTAAATGCGTTAGGAGGCAGAGGCAGATCTCCCATATCCCCTTCCAGCATTTGGACTACATTTTTCATGGAGGGCCGACCCACCGGGTTCCATTGAATGCACCATAGCCCTACAATTGCTAGTCTCTTGGCAATTTTACCATCTTCCTCTTCCTCGATTTCCAATCTTAAATCTTCTCCTTCTTCCACTAAATTATAAATCCATTCTGGGAAATATATTTGATGCTCCTCACTTTCATCTGTTTCTTCCACAATCTTCTTTCCCCCAACCATTTCTAGCACCACCATTCCGAAGCTATAAACATCCGATTTGTAGGAGACATTCCCGAAGTTCCTTGAGAACACTTCAGGGGCTATGTAACCAACAGTCCCTCTTGCCGTTTTCATGGAAACTACGCTTTGATCTTTTGCGCACAACTTGGCTAGCCCGAAATCCGCAACTTTTGGATTAAAATCTTGGTCAAGCAGGATATTACAGGGTTTTAGTGGACGATTCTCTGATCACATCCTTGGTGAAGATATTCAATTCCTTTAGCTATACCAAGAGTAATATCTTGCAATCTTTTCCAGCCAAGGAAACTGTTGTTAACGTGACTTGAAGAGATGAAATTTTGCAGGGTGTCATTCGGCAGGTACTCGTAAACCAGAGCTCTTCTAAATCCGTCAGCGCAGAATCCGATCAATCGAACAACATTGACATGGTGGATTTTTCCTATTATTCCAACTTCATTGGCAAATTCCTCTCCATTTCCAAAGGAATCGTGGAGGACCTTAACTGCCACCGGAATTTCATTAGATAACTTTCCTTTAAACACTGTTCCGTAAGTTCCTTCTCCTAATTTATCCTTTAAATTATTGGTGAACCTCTTGATATCAGCATAGGCTTGTCGGCTTGAGAGACCTGTAGTCATCTAAAAAAGTTTCAATCTTGATGTCATGCTCCCTCTTCATTTTCTTCAACCTGTAAATGCGGAGGAATGCAATTACCGCTATAACCATAATGATGCCACCTGCATAACATATCCTTCTAATATCAGTCATTAAAAACAATTGGATTTTGAACTGTTGTGTGCGACTTCAAGCCACAGCAAGTCGGTATCTCCGGCTGGTCACTAACCTGCAAGAACGAGAAACTTCGTCGACTTCCCTGCACAAATGAAGAAAACAGCGGTCTTATTAGAATCTCAGTTTGAAAATTGTAAAAACTTGCCTTAATGGACGTCCATATATCAGAATTTGTCAAGTAAAAAGAATATTGACACCTTCTCCATTTGTGATCCTCCTGTGGCATTCAGTTTCAAATGCAGTGTTGTCGGTCTTCAATCTGCAGTACGTGCCATTTGCTTCACAAGATCTGCATGTTGGTTTCGACCAACCTAATTGAGTAAAAGCCAGAGTACATATGTTCTCTGCATCCAGAAAGTGAAGGGCACCTGATTGGATGTCACGGATCTTTGTGAAAGAAGTCAAGTCCAAACCGCTAACAGAACTATAAGAAAATTCGGCGTAAACATCATATTGATCTTGATTCAGGCATGGTACCGCAATACCAAAACCTCGATAACTTGACAACGAAGAACAATTGAACAAGGTAAGATCTCTCGGGTCGGCAATATGGAAGGGAAAGCCGGACATATCACCATTTACAAACCATTTCGGAAAGCAGCCTTCTACTTTTTTTGCATGTATGACTTGATTCTTGTAATCAATTTTTTCTACCAAGACTTTCACAGAATTTGGTAGCTCCAGCAAAGTGTCGTGGTTGTCAATGCAAGATAGTTCAAACCCATCAGCAGGGAAGCCACAGCGGGGTGGTTGCCTGTCTTTAAGTCGGAAAGGAAATCGAACAGCGGGACCGTGCTTCCCACATCTTGATGTATCGCATTCATTTTGGTTTAGGTAGACTGCTTCTTGCATGGTCACCGATGAATACAACCAGAAAAGGCCAAGCCAAACGTACTTGCCTTTCATTTTAGCAATCAGGTGGTAGTGGCGGGGTTTTGTCCTTTCATATATATATATGGGATGAGATGGTGTAGCTTCTGATAATTTCTGATCCCTTGGAAGCTGTATGAATTTGACAAAACCATTGGTGTATGTATTTTAAATTGTAAAATCCCTCACATGTGAGAATGAACTGAAAAAACAACACAAAAGTATGAAGTTCCTCGGAGGACAGGATGACCCTATGAATCCACTACAATTCCTTCCATGACTTCCAACTTAAGCTTTTCTTTATGTGTGTGTGTGTGTGTATATATATATATTACATATTAATATTAATAATTTCATTGGTTATTAGTGCTGATTTGTTTATAAATCAAATGTTCAATTCTTAATATATTGTTTATTTGAATTCTAATAAAGTTTATCATAATTATTGTTAATTGTCTAAATTCCATTATCTTGTAGAATATAAAAATTATTATATAGTTAGGTAGAAGAAACAGATTATTTGTCAGGATTCGGTTGTGAAAAATCTGCAGTTATCAGATTCACCAAAGCTTTTAACAAAATCAAACAGTCATTGATACGTTAAACAATTTCAAATGCATAACAGTAGTATGTCAAAATTTTACTTACAACATTCCTAGAACTAAGAAGAAACCCTCATTCGGAATTGAGATCTTGCACTGAAAACACATTAGACTCACCAATCTTCATGAACAATTCTGAATCAACAATCAATTCTCTGTTCAAATAGATATCTTCAAAAGCTGACCAAACATGATCCAGTTCAGCTTCCATTATGTATCCTGTGTCACACTTCAAGTCCTGCTGTGCAACCAAATCAGTGCTTGGGTTAGAACCATAGTATAAGTCAGCAATTGAACCAGTCCCATCACAAGTCCTTAAACGCTTTTTAGAAGATTCAGTGTCAATAGAATCAGGGCATTTACCCATCTCGCAGTTCTGCTTCCGCTTACCAGACAAAATCCTGTCAAAACTATTCTTTTTACCACTAAAACGAATATGATTGTTTCTGAGACGGCAAAGCACCCAGTTGGTGTTTGCATTGACTAAACTGAATTCATGCATAATCCAGCGACCGTGATGCACAGAATCACCCTGATTTCTGTAACTAAATCTCTTCTTTGTAGCTGAGATCAACGCCTCGTGTCCATTGTCATCATTCACAACAGTTTTAACCGATCTACCTTTATCTTCCCCGTGCCACGTACCATTACCCACACTACGCAAGATTCTCGAACCTTTTGATTTCGTTTTCAACTGGGTGAAAAAGTAAACATCACCGTCCACAAACATTGCCTTATGCTGCAGAGAAATTTCATCCCATATCTGCCAAGGTTCTTGCTTGCCATACAAATCACACTCAGGGATTACTGTTTCACACACAAGAGAGAATTTGTTGTTGATTTTCTTGACAAGAAATTCACTGACTAATTGCTCGTCAGTGGGATTGAAACGAAACCCAGCTCGAATAAATTCAAGAAAGGGATCCATGGAAGGAAACTGATGGAATATTTCCGTCGTCAGTAGCAGGAAGCTTGATGATTTGATAAGTTTGTTCGAATTACTTGAAGGCAAAGGAAGATTTTGAACAAGGTGAAGCCAATTGAAGAGTAAGTTGATGTATTTATAACGAAATGGATACGCATTTATTACAGAAAATCAATACAACCAGTGAAAAACACAATTAGTTGATTTATGATATTTAAATCAATTAAAATGCCCCTAAAGTATAGATTTTCTTTCTGTAAAGATATTGACATTTAACGACTATTAATTATTTTTTGCATTAAAAAAAATGAAACAACCCACAAAACGCATCCTTTTAATATATTTTATATTATAATTTCGGTTGCAAAAAATATTATTTCTATGTTTATTTAACCAATCAATGCACTTATACTACTTTCATTTAATTAGCTAATGACTCAATCATTCTTTAATCTGCTAATTTATGGGTACCAACCATCAATTAAACGATGAATTGATAATTAAATATGATTAGGGACACATTCTTCGTTTTCTTTTTCTTGTATAATGGCCCTTACCCAACAGATAATGCACATACA
>CANYBF010154594.1:0-19357 GCA_948192965.1 Dalechampia spathulata | reverse complement strand
TTAAATTATATTATCATTAATGTAAGTATGGAAAGGTTAAATTTATAATATTAATGAAATTACAAATACTTTATTTATTGTTAATAAAAATTTATCAATTAAGTAAATTAATTATGAAATAATAAATATTTAAGAAGGATAAAATTAATTAAATAATAACTTATAATTTAGATTAATTTCATTAAAGTAATTAGTTTACCTTAAATTATAATATTTATTTTACTTAATTTATTGTACTAATAAAATGAATATTATTAAATTTACTATAGTTTTAATTTAATTGAATTTGCTATACTTTTAATTTATTTTGCTAGTGAATTTTCATGTTTATTATTTGTTTGTTAAAAGTAATTTTTATTTTAATATGAGTCAACAAATATTATAACCTTAATTCTCGTTTAGTGGATTTTATATTAGAATTCTGTGAATCCACTAAATTATCCTATTGGATAGTTTAAAAATTTAGGTCTTACATTGATAGCATATTAATAGTGCATAATTCAAATATATTTTAAAATTATGTCTACGGATAACTTATATATTCTCTAAGTATACGTAATTATAATAGTTTATCATGTATATCATGATATTCATGATAAATTATTATAGTTACTGTTATATACTTAGAGAACTATAGGAAAATGCTGCTGAAATTTTAAAAATATGTAAGAATAATATGAAATAATATAGGTAAGGCATAAATTTTTAAATAGGTTAGGTCCTTACCTTAGGTGGGAGTTATAAGGAGTAGATTATTAATTAATAAATAAATTACATTAATTAACACATTCTTAAATCATATTTTATAAATATTGAGAGATTTTTTAAACCTATATAGAATAATACTGAATCCAAAGCAAGCTCATCATCTGAAGCGAGTATTGTTGCATAAAAAAAATTTGAGTTAGTGCTGAGTTTAATCCAAATGATATTATTGCTGATCTGAGGCTTCAAAAGTCAATTGAAGAGTATGATATGGAAATTAGAGATCAAGTGAGGAAGGAATACTTGTTGATAGGTTCATGTCAACCAATTGGTCATAATTTTCATTGAAAATAAGAAGGAAATCAAATTTATACATTTTAATCAAGCATGGTTTGATAAGTTTGATTGGTTGGAATACAGTGTGGAGAAAGATACAACATACTGCTTTTATTGTTATCTTTTTAAGAAATTAGTTAATAGATTTGGAAATGATGTGTTCATAACAACAAGGTTTAGTAATTGGAAGAAAGCTATTCAGATTTTTAATGAACATGTTAGTGGAGTTAATAGTAATCATAATAATGTTATGTGACATTGTGAAGCTTTCAAAAATTAAAGGCAAAGTGTGTCTCATGTGTTATCTAACCATAGTAAAGAGATGGAGATTGCATGTAGAACTCGTTCAACTACTGTTCTATGTATGGTAAAGTTTCTTATATTATAAGGTCATATTTTTCATGGTCATGATGAATCTTTTGACTTCTTAAATAGGGAAAACTTTCTAGAGACATTAAATTGGTATGGAGATGAGGTTGAGAGTATTAAATTTGTACTTCATGAAAATGCTTATGGTAATAATCAAATGACTTTTCTATAAGTACAAAAAGATTTGGTGAGAGCTTGTGCAAAAGAGACAAGATAATTAATAATTGATGAAATTAGAGATAATAATTTTTCTCTACTTCTTAATGAGTCTTGTGATAACTCAATGAAAGAGCAGATGGTTATAATTATGAGATTTATGAACAAAGAGTACCATAAATTAGTGCATCTTACTTTCGATTAGTTGTTTTGTTATCATTATCTAGTTAATCACTAAGTCAAGTTTTTGTTACCATTTTCTTGGGTAGAAATCAAATAATAAATATTGTAGTAACTTTAGTTAGATTTTATGGGTTATTCCTCAATATTTTAGGACTTCAGTTATGCTTCTAGTCTATAAATCTACTGTCAAATGTAACTTTATGTTATGCTTTAATAAAATATTCAATTTATTCTCCAAATTGTATATTCTTTCATTCCATTAAGAATTTTTCAATCTTTGTATTTATTTTATAGTATCAGAGTCTGGCTAAGGTTTCTATAATTGTTTCTAGTTTAATGAGGAAATTCTTATTTGTTAATGGAGCTTTTGACTAGCAGAACATAAACTACAAGTATTGGAGAATGTGTATGGAAGCGTATCTTCAAGGATAAGACCTGTGGGAACTAGTAGATAATATTGATACAGAAATTCCAACAGACACTCCTGATAATGCTGAACCTTAAAAAAAATGGAAGATCAAATGTGGAAAGGCTTTGTTTGTCTTATGAACATTGATCAACAAAGAGTTTATTAATCATGTTCATGATGTTGATTCTCAAAAGGAAGTTTTGAAGATTTTCGAAAGATTATTTTCCAAAAAAAAATACAGCAAGGTTACAGTTCTTGGAAATGAATTAGCAATGATGATACAAGAAGATATGTCAATTTTTGAATATTTCTTATGAGTGAAAAATATTTATGCTGAGATCTTTAAATTAGATGCAGATGAGAAAATTAGTGAAGGTCATTTAAAAAGATTTCTCACTCGTGGTTTAAAAAAAGATTATACACCCTTCATTACATCCATTCAAGGATGGGCAAACCAGTCGTCAATTGAAGAATTGGAGAACTTGTTATCTAATCAGGAAGCTTTGGCTAAACAAATATCTAAAAGCTTCAATATTGAACATGAGGTTGTTCTTTTATTTAAAGGAAGTTCAACTAAGGATGATTCTGAAGTAAGTGTTTATAGGAGAAAGGTTGTTATTGATTATTCATAAAGTAATAAAACTATAAAGTGTTATCGATGCAAAAAGCCAAGGCATATAAAAAAAATTGTCATGTGAAGATCTCCAAAGCAAATATTGCTTGGCAAGATCAAGATGATGATCAACTCAAATGGGAGCAGTGTTTCACCATTGAATTGGTGGAACAAAAAGATAATGTTTCTTTTAAATCAATGATAAACATATCTCGCAGCTATGTTAATTCTATAAAAGAGTATATCATTGATTCAGATTGCTCACACCATGTGATGGGTAATGACTCATTATTTTTAGAGTTATGACAACATCATGGAGAACAAGTTATTGTTTCAGCTGACAATTATACTTATCTAGTAATAAAGGAAAGTGTTGTGGAAATTGGAGCTAATAATACTAACATAAGACTAAATGATGTATATCATGTTCCACGTTTGAAGAAAAATTTAGTTTCAATTTCCAAAATTATTAATTCTAGAAAGTATCTTTTATTTGGTCTAGAGGATGTCAATGTGCTTGATAATATGAAAGAAATTGATACTGATGTTATCTTTTCTAGTAAGAAGAAAGGCTCTCTTTTTGTCATGTCAGTAGGAGAGGCGTATGTAAAGAAAACAAGTTAGGTTGATAGTCTTGCAATATGGCATGCTCAGTTGGGGCATTTAAGCTATTAAATACTATAACATCTCTCCTCAAAAAGATTGCTAGATGGCTTACCAACTCTCAAAAATGTACATAAAAATATGATTTATCAAGGCTGCCAATATGGTAAATCACATTATCTTCCTTTTAAAAGCTCATCTAATCGCTGGTCATTTCCATTTGAGTTAGTGTACATAGATTTGATGGGACCAATAAGAACCATCAGTTATAGTGGTTATCAATATGTAATGGTTCTTGTAGATGATTATAGTAGGTTCACTTTGGTGTATTTTTTGAAAGAGAAAGATGAAACACGTACCAAATTCATTGAATTCAATGGAGTTGTGGAGAAAGAGTTCAAGCAGAACATAAAATGTTTAAGAAGTGACAACAGTGGTGAATTTATGTGAACTGATTTCTTTCTATATTGTAAGGAAAAAGGCATTCAAAGATAAATGACATGTCCTAACACTCCTCAGTAAAATGCAGTTGTGGAAAGAAAATTGGCACATCTTGCTTCAGTAAGTTTATCATGGATACATGATAAAAACCTTCTACGAAAGCTTTGGGTAGAAGCATTTCAATGTGTGTGCCACATAATAAATCATCTACCTTGATGGCCTAGTAAAGAAAAAGCTCCTTTTGAGTTATTGTTTAAAATAAAGCCAAATGTTAACTACTTTTACATGTTTGGATCTGTTTGCTATGTTCACGTTTCTAAAGCTAATCAAACCAAACTTGACCTGAAAGCAAAGAAGTGTATTTTTGTTATTTATGATACATACAAGAAAGGCTGGAAATGTATGGATCCAAATACAAAGAAGTTTTTTACATCTATAGATATTGTATTTGATAAGGTGTCATTGTAGCATAAAACTCAAAGTTCAACTGTAGAGAATGTTGAAAGTGATGATAATCAGGATGATTTGCTATCTCTAGAAGTAAATAAATGAAAAGATAATGATCTCTTAGTTCAAATTGATCTCTCAAACTCAATAAATGATGGGCAGGACACTAAAAGATATTGAAGGGAAAAGAAACAACTAGGTTACCTTTAAGATTATGAAGTACAGGTGAATGATTGTACTGTAACCTCATGTTTCTTCATTGGAGCAATAAATAAAGAACTTATAAGCTATGAACATGCTAAAGGTTATCCACAATGGGAAGTAGCAATGTGTGAAGAAATTGAAGCTTTAAAGAAGAATCATACATGATAGCTTATTCCAAAGATAAAAAATTGCAAACTGATCACTTGCAAATGGGTTTACAAATTAAAAATAAAATTAGATGGAACAATTGATAGATTTAAAGCTCATCTTATTGCTCGTGGGTTTTCTCAAAGCTATGGACAAGACTATGGAGAAAATTTTAATCCAGTAGTAAAAATGGTAACAGTAAGATCAATTTTTTCACTTGTTGCTTTTAAAAGTTGGAAGCTATGGAAAATTGATGTAAAGAATGCATTTCTTTATGGTGAACTAGATCGTGAAGTTCTGAAGGAATAACCTCAAGGATTCATCTTAAATCAGCATCTGAGTTACGTTTGTCGATTAAAAAAAGCATTATATGGGCTCAAACAAGCACCACGTGCTTGGAATGGTAAAGTGGCTCAATACTTCATCTTTTATGGATTTAAAATCTTTGATTCCGATTCTAGTTTATTTATTAAATTAGAATCAAAAATCCATTTATTGGTCTTATTATACATAGATGATATGATAATTACTAATATTGATGAAGCTGAAATATCTTATTTGAGAAATGATATATCAGTACGTTTTGAAATGAAGAATTTGGGTAAGATTGGATTTTTTAAGCTTAGAGGTAGAGAAAACAGATCAGGGGTATTTTACATCATAGAGAATATATGCAAAGAATCTTTTACAATATTTTGGTATGGCTAAATTGAAAGAAGCAACAACCCTAATGGAACTGAATCTCAAGATGAATAAAGAGGAAGGGAATTTGTAGAAGGATGTTGGATCATTTTGACAACTTGTTGGACATTTGATTTATTTAACTCTCATAAGACCAAAAATTGCATATTTTGTTGGAGTTATTTCTCAATTCATACAAAGTCCAAGAGTTCCTTATTTAAATGCTGCAAAATGGATTCTATGTTACATTAAAGGATATACTCAATTTAGCCTCTTGTATAAGAAAGGGAATAATTTTCTTTTGCATAGATTTACTGATGGTGATTAGGCAGGTGATGCAACTAATCGTTGTTCAACTTCAAGATACTATTTCACTATTAGCACAATTGTTATTTCTTGGTGTAGTAAAAAACAATCTGTTGTTGCTTTGTCCAGCACTGAAGTTGAATATATAACTGCAACAATGGCAGTACAAGAATGCATTTGGTTAAAGTGTTTAAACTTGCATCTAATCCAGTGTTTCATGAACTACCAAAGCACATAGAAGTTTGTTACCACTTTATTAGATAGAAACTTTTAAATGAAGAAATTGAATTGAAAGGGATCCATACTAGTGAACAAGTTGTAGATATATTCACAAAAGCTTTGCCTAAGCCTTGCTTTGAAAAGTTTAGAGCTGCATTTGGAGTTATTAGTAATAAGTATGTACTAAGGGGGAGTATCATAAATTAGTGCATCTTACTTTCTGTTAGTTGCTTTACTGTCATTATCTAGTTAATTACTAAGTCAAGTTTCTATTGCTATTTTCTTGGGTAGAAATCAAATAATAAATGTTGCAGCAACTTTAGTTAGATTTTATTTGTTATTCCTCAATATTTTAGGATTTCAGTTATGCTTCTAGTCTATAAATCTATTGTCAGATGTAACTCTATTTAATGCTTCAATAAAATATTCAGTTTATTCTCCAGTTTATATATTCTATTGTTTTATTAAGAATTTTCCAATCTTTGTATTTATTTTAAGGAGGAGAGGTTATTGAAAGATTTCTTTGTCTTGAATGTGTTTTTGATACTTAAGCTTTTTCATTAAAGGTGCATTTGGATAGATTATTTGCTACATATGTTTATTTATTTATAAACTTTGATGTCAGGGATATAATGGTGCATTAAATATGAGAGGACAATTTAATGGGTTAATGATATTGATTTTGAATGAAAATCCATGTGCTTTTTTTATGTTCATTATTTTGCTCATCAATTGTAATTGGTGGTTGTTTCTATTGTAAAGAATATTATGATTATTAGTGAATTCTTTGGTTATCTCAGCATGATTGTGAATATTGTGGGTGCTTCTTGTAAAAGACAAGATGCATTACTTCAAAAGCAACATGAGAAAATTGTGAAAAAGTTAAAGAAAGGTGAGATAATTTCAAGAGGAGGTAAAAATTAGAAAATTAATCTTGCAAGACCTGGTGACACTAGATGGGGTTCACATTATATAACTCTAGTTTGTTTATTTACAATGTAGGAAGCAGTGTTAGAGGTGTTACAAAATATTCGTGATGACAGAAATATTCTAGATCAAAAAGCCACGGCATTTGGTTTGTTACAATAGATGGAGAGCTTTGTATTTGTTTTCATCTTGGATTTGATGATGAAAGTATTGACTTTGATTAACGAGTTATCATTTTCTTCACAACAAAAGATCTAAACATTATTAATGCAATGAGTTTGATCATGAATGTAAAAGATCTTTTTCAAGAATTGAGAGAAAATGGATGGAATGAATTTATAGAAGATGTGAAGAAATTTTATGATACAATGTTTATTCTATTGATAAATATGGAGGATATCATATCTATTAGAGGTAGTTCAAGACATGAAGGGCAATCTGTTACTTGTTATTATCATTATCATGCTAAAATCTTTATTATTGTAATTGATTTGATTATTAGTGAGATGAACAATCAATTTAGTGAAACATCTACAAAATTATTGCAATGCAGTGCTTGTCTTAATTCAAGAAACTCCTTTACTAAATTTGATTGTGACATGTTTCTTCGACTTGCTGAGATTTATTTAGAGGATTTCTCTGTATTTGATCATGAAGTTTTGAAACAATAACTTGAAACGTATGTTTATTATATGAGAAATAGTCATGACTTCTCAAGTTATCAAGATCTTGTAAGTCTTGCTGTGAAGATGGTTCAAATAAATAACCATTTGATTTTTCCATTGGTTTATTATCTTATCGAGTTGGCATTAATTTTATCAGTGGCAACAAAAAAAGTTGAAAGAGCATTCTCAACAATTAACATTATTAAAACTGTCACATTCTAAAATTTAGCATCCACTATGCATTCATGAATTGATGGAAATGTCTTGTTTTATATGTTATTAGTGTGAAAATGATATGAAATTATGCTA
Source organism: Dalechampia spathulata (assembly GCA_948192965.1). Lineage (NCBI taxonomy): Eukaryota > Viridiplantae > Streptophyta > Magnoliopsida > Malpighiales > Euphorbiaceae > Dalechampia > Dalechampia spathulata. The sequence continues at coordinate 11,637 of CANYBF010154594.1, read as the reverse complement.
ATGATGGATATTATATGATATGATAAGGTTTCATGCTTTGTAGTTGAAATGAAAAATTTTGACGAAACCCCTAAACAGAACCACTGAACGGTGACTAATTGATGTTTTCTATATTGAAAACACTTAATATGATTAATTAAGTAAGCTTAAGATGATTGTTTTAACTTAAGTTAAATAATATGAAAAGATAGTTGAATAAGATTTAGAATTATTTATGATGTCATAATTGAGCAATAATGATGTAAGCATGATGTAAGTAAATGAGCTTAATTATGATCTTAATGTATTATAAAATAAGTAATTATGTATTTATAATGTATTAGTAAAAGTATATTATAATATGAAAATATTAGAAAATTATGATTAGAATTTTTATTAATGATATCATGATGATGTCATTAAGTGGTAAGAAGATGTCATTAAGTGGTAAGAAGATGTCATAAATGAATAATAAATAGATTAATGTTATGTAAATAGATAAATAGATGAATATATGATTGAAAATACAATAAGTTAAAATAGATTTGAATTAGTATATTAAATTAGAAGTGGGATTGGAAATGGTGTTAGTGGATTTGCAAATTGTGTTAATTGATGGAGAGAGAAATTAAAATATTGGTATTTTGGAGTTAGTGGAAAAAGATGGAGGGATTTTTAATATAAAATAAGGTGAATTGGGGTATTATAGAGTATATTATACAAGTTTAGCAAAATATCTTTCTTCTTTTCATCTTTGGAAGAGGTGACCGAAACCTTTCTTGTAAGATCTTCAAAGGTAACTTGAAAAATCATTGAAATCTATGCATTTTTCTAAACGAAATCAAAACTTTTTTGATGTCTAATCTTATTCTTGCTTGATCTAACTTCTAAGGTACATGCATGTTGATTTAAGTTGTAGATTAACTTAAAGGAAATCAAAAGAAGAAGGTTCATTCAAATCCATAGCAAATCAAGGGAAAATCAAGTTTAAGTTAGGATTTTTGGTTGTTTGGCTAAAGGTGAGCCTTGGTGAGTATGAAGTAGCTATAGATCTATTGATTTGCATATTAAATGAGTGTTTAATGGTTTGGATAAAATGTTTTATGTTAGTTTTAGTTGGTGATTTGATGGTTAAAGTGGTTAGTGATGTAAAAGGACATGAATAAAGTGATTAGTGGTTGTGTGGGTGTGTGTGTCTTGTGATTTTTCTTTTGGCCAAATCATTCAAGCAACATTTCTAATTTTTAGTAAGTCTAAAACATGATTTTAAAGAGATTTACTAAAAACATAAGGTTAATAGAAAAGAAGATGATGAAATCTAAGCTTAAGATAAGTTAATGTGATGATTTAAGGTTTAATCTTCATTTTAAGTATATGGAATTTAAAAACTATGGAAAATTGGTTCTGCTAAGTATGATTAATTATTTAACTTAATAACTAAAGTGAGATAGAAGTCTTATAATGAAAGAGTATTAGCATAAAACATGATTAATAGAAATTTGACTTAAGATATGATTTTAAGATGTTAAATGGACAAAAAGGGAAGCATATAGCCATAAAGATTTTAAGGATTTAAATGGGTACTAAAATGAGCATATTAAGTATAATTGGAAGGTTTATTGAAGTCATAAATAAATAGTATCAATTAGTTGGTTAAGGTTAAAGTAAGTTGACTAATTTAAAGAATATAATGAAATATGACTTAAGGTGTGCTAAGAAGATTTGTGATGAATTGTAAATGAGAACCAAGAAGATTATTAAGTATAATAATAATTATTAAAGGTTTTATAGAGTTAATAAGTGAATTATATATATTGTGTTTAAGTAATATTATAATATAGGTAACTTAAGAGTGCATTTCCAAATATTAAAGGAATTTGAATGAAGTATATGGCTTTGATACTTATGTAGACTTAAATCATCAATTATTTGAGTATGTTAAGTGATTTTAATAAGTTTAATAAATTAATAATCAAGTGGTATGATATGACTTTAAATAGGATTCTAGTTGAGGACATAATCAGAGATAACAATGGGGTTTATAAACACATGATTTATAAGGTGTTCACATTTGTATGATTATAATGGATATCTTAATTAATAAGTAAAAGGATAAATGATATATAAATTGAAATTGGCTAAGTGAAGTACATAAGTTAAGTTTATGATTAATGGTTAAACTTAAGTTATGGGTAATGAGTATATTAAGGCATATAGTATATTATATAAAGATATTAAAGGAAGTGATATATGGTCATATTAAATGATATTTGGGTATGATTAAGTATAAATAACTGAATTATAATTAGGTAATGTTACTGTTTAAATTGTTAATTGGTTATAAGATAGTGTTATGAAAAAGGATTACTAAGAAGTTTAATAAGTTTATATACTAATTAAATAATTAATGATATTAACTGCTTTAATACTTTGAATTTGACAGTAACTATTTCTAGTAGAATATAGGCATGATTAATATTTCGAGTCTGATTATGATTATATGATCAGTAATAAGATGATTAATAGTAACCTATCAACTATTAACTATTAAGATATTAAATGATTAAGAAACAATAGTATAAAAGGGGTGAGATAATCAAACAGTTTATGATGATTAAATATTACTAATTATGATAATTGTTTAAGTAATAAGTATTATAGTATCAATGTTTAATCAAAATTAGTTATGTAATTAAATCAGAAATAAAATAAGGATGTAATCACATAAGATGTCATTGTTTAGACTAAATAACAGAAATGTTTTATGAAAGGGTTTAATTAAAGATTTTAATAAATTTAAATGGTTATAGGATTATGATTAAATAAGCTAATTGATGTTATGAAAAGGTTATATAATATGATAATGATGGTTAAATGAGAACAGTTTTCAGTAGTATTATATTATTCTTAAGTAGATATTAAATATGTTAAAATTGAAATTTTATATGATAATTAATTTGGATAAATGAACCAATAGATGCAATTGTAAATATTTATATGATTTTATAAATAATGTTGTGATGAGATGAATAATTATCACTAATATGTGATTGGTTAATACAGTGGTAAATGATTTACAAACATGAAGTAATAAATGATTTATGTGGAATATTAATTATTAATTAAAGATGAACATTGCATTATGATTAGGTAATTATATGGATAATCTTCACATATCAACAAAGGAATTAAACAAAGGGAAGGATATCCCAGGTTTGTGTTATTTTAATTGGAAGCTCCAGATCATTTAATGGTCAAAGGGCAATGGTATGGTAATGTAATAACATTACATAATTAATTATGATATGTTATTAATTATTCATTAATCATGTCATATACATAACGCATTAAACATGAACATGACATGAAGAAATAAGGAAGGAGGAAAATCAACAAATATAAGAAAAATGTTAAATGAGATAGGACTATGATATATTTCCTATGATAATTAAACAAAAAGGAAAATGATATGGAAAGCAACAAAATAAAAGAGAAAGATAATGAATGAGAAATGAGTTCCAGTTTGTTGAACCATAAGCAAGTTATGATATGAAAGACCCGATATATGCGCATATAAACGAAATGGTCAAATGTTTAAGGTACAAATATGAGGGAGAATGCATAACATAAATGCATTCTCATAAAACTACATTTTTCATGAATAAATGATGAAGATGCAATAAATGGTATTAAGTTATATAATTATGAGTGCATCTTGCTATTGCTTACGATAAATATACATACCATGACATTCATGTTTACTATTAAATTGATATGTTAATGATAATATTCAAATTGACGATAATGATATAAACATGATGTTAATATGTTATGTTATAATGATGATGCTGATATTAAATAATGATGTGCAATGTTTGGTGATATTGACATTTAAATAAAGATTAAATGATTGATTAAGATAATGATTTTAAAATGTACTAAGGTGAGTTTAATTTAAACATGATTATGATGACATAGTAAATATGCATGAGATATTAAAATAGATGGAATAAAAATCATGAATAATACTAAAAATAAATATTAATGATAATGGCATATAATTAATGACATCATGATATTATGTTTGAAATATTTAATGATGTTTTGGGAATCTATTTATACGATAATTATTTGCCATTATTAAAATTATAGGATTATATGTAGAAGTAAATGAGACCTATTGATATATGATTTTTGTGATATTTGATATTTATGCTATACTAGCACTACTAAGTTTTATACTCAGCATTTATCATTTGATGAATGTAGAAACAAGCAAAGCCGGAGAGCATAATCGTTAGCAACGTTAGCAACCATATTGGTAATTGGTGTGGTTTTCATTAGACTTCAATTCTGCAACAATCGTGCAACTAATAAATAAATACTCTAGCAGTAATTAAAATATGGTTGACAGTATTTTAAATAATTGAACATATTATAATGCTGGTAACGACTTGTGACTAACTTTAATTGTATGAAATATTAACGTGTGAATGTTAATATTTAAAATAAGGAGATGATAGTATGTTAAAACCTGAGAATGTTTAAATGATTTGAATTTAGTAATTTGTTTGATTGTTATATATATATTTAAAAAAAAATTTCGCACTTAATCTTAAATGTTAGAGATCCCTTGTAGGATGATTAGTAGTTTTTTTTGAATAGAGAATTAGTAATCATGCTATGGGAGTATATTACGCAATCGAAATACGTGACAAAAACAGACTTGCAGAATAAGATAGATGATGAATGGTTGAATGACATAATGATATGTTTTATCAAGCGATAGACATTTAAAGGAATTGATAAAAAAAAATTCTACAACATTTTTAAAACATGTAAAATCAAAGAATTCAACTTCCTCCTCATTCATATTAGTAATAGTATGTTTATTTCTTTGAAAATTATTGTAAACATGTTAGTGTTTGAATTATTAATGAAATTTTAGTTTATTTTCATATATATTTACTTAAGTTTTTTAGCCCTCACTTTATTGAATTCCTGGCTCCGCTACTGTTCATGTTCATTAACTTCCATTGCATTTTCTCTTTTTATTTTCTTCTTGAATTGGTTTTCAAATTTTTTTTAGAAATTCTCCCTAGCAATTTCTCTTTCTTTTTGTTAATCCATGGTCTTAAAAGAGATTTAAGAAATTTGGAGTTGGAAAATGAATCAAAAGAATGGAGAAAAAATTAAGATCAAGATTGAAGTTCTAATCCATGAGTTCTATTGTTATTTTCTCTTTTTTATTCTTGATTGTAATTATATTTTCAAATACCTTTAAATTCTTTATTGATTGTACATGAAAATTTATCAAGGATTGAATATTTAACGTTTGATTATTTTGAGTATTTAATTAATGATGATATTTATATGTTGTTGATGTTTAATTTTAATTTATGGCAAGATGATTAATGTGTATGGTTGAATTTGAGATCACTTAATTATATATTATAGAATAATTAATTATGCTAGAAGGTGAATTGATTATTGAATAATATAACATGAACATGAGCATAAATTACTTAATTTTAGCAATTTATCTAATGAAGATTAAAATTGGATAAATGAAATCAATGCATTTCAATTAACTAATTACAAAGAGAATAGATAATTATTTAATTCCATACACATTAATTATTATGAAATTGACATCTTTTATATTATAATTATGATTTATATATTCATAAAAAATATTTTATAAGATAAAAAATTATAAATATTAAATTTATTATGACTAAGTTTACATACATAAAATACATATGTTCATATCATATCATAATTCATTCTATAAAAATAATCAAACTAAATCTTCTTTTATTATATTTATTAGGTATATTGTTATTAAGTTATTTTATGAAAAATGAATTTAAAATAAAATTTTTATTTATGGAGAAATTTTAATTATGTATTCAAAAAAATCTCCACATAAATTTGTGTGGACTTTGAGGGGGACAAGCATTATCATTGTCGCTATGCAAATTGCACTGCAGATTGAAAGACTCGTTTCTTCGGTGATTTTAACATTAATAGCTTCGACGCTGTCGGCGTATTATTGTAGGACCCACTCCAACTTTATTATTCCTACTTTTTGAAAATAAAATTAATTAATTGGAAAATCTAGGCCCAGCATTATTCGGTTGATCATGAAGCTGTGTCAATCTCATTAAGATTACTTCTCAAAAATATCTGTCTGCCTGGTAGAAATGTCAACTTTGTTCATTGAACCCAAGAGAGATCATAGTTCTCATTAGAGGGAAAATCAAACCGGACCAGATTTCTCCCGACTGAACCGGTGCTGTCCAAGTGGGGAACTGATGAGAGAAAACGTCAACATAATAGTCTGACCTTGAGATTAGATGACAACTGAATCCACTTGCAAACTTGGTAGGGAAAAAGCGTCTAATTTTTCCAACAAGTGGAAGGACATGATTTTTGTTTGCAATTGAGTCCCTCCATTTTTTTTATTTTTATTTTGAAATTAAATTATTAATTTCGAAAGAAAAAATTTAAAATTTTCAAAATAAACTATTTCCATTTTAATATATCAATTTTGAATTAAATAAATACAAACTATCAAATTAAAATATTGAATTTGCATTGCTTTAACCCATTTTCAAAATGAAAGAAACTTTCCAATTTTTTATTTATCTCTTTTCAATCTCATTTATTATTATATTTTTTAATTTCAAAATATACATTTATATCATCATATTTACCATATTTCAATCCTCAATAACATCCAACTTTCTTAATAAACCATTTTGACCTTAATATCAGATAAATATCTATCTTTTTAAAATTTTAAAAAATTACTTTTAAAATTATTTTTAATGAAGTCATTTTTATATATAAGTCTATATAATATATTATTTTTATCAAAATGGTGAAATCATCATTTCGAGGAAAAAATTTCAAATTCCAAAAAGAACTCATTTTAATTTCAATGTATCAATTTTGAATAAAAGAATAATAAAATATGAACTTAATATATTAAATTAGCATATTTCATTGCTTTATCCCAATTATAAAATCAAATCAACTTTCCAAATTTTATTTCTTTTTTAATTTATTTTATTTTGTAATTTTAAAATTTAAAATATACAATTATATCATCACATTTACCAAATCCCAATTCTCAATAATATCCAAATTTCATCAAAAGCCAATTTTTTCATTTAATTATTAAGATTTTTTAACTATAAATATTCTTAATATATAATTCAACATTATATCAAATGCATATCAAAATTAATAACTTAATTATTGATTCTTCAATCATATTAGCATCAAATAAACATTAATTTTATAAATATAATTTTATAAAAAAATTAATAACTTAATAAATGAATGATTACAATTTCTTCTGAATAACAAACATAAACACAATTATTTGCAATGCATGTGAAATCCCAAGTAGGTAACACATAAATTATAAATTATAGTGGTTGACATAACAATTGTCTATGTCCACTCTATTAAGTAGTAACTTAGGATTCCACTAAAATCTTTCAAGATTACAATAGAGTTCAATCTCACAAGATAACACTCTTAATTACAACAACGATACCCAAGTAATTACTCTCATCAAATACCTAAAATTAACACATCCTAAATCAAGAATGAGAGCAATACAATTTTATGAGCAAACAAAGAGAGATTTATGATTAATGAGTTTAGAGCAACAATTACTTACTTGTAAATGTAAAAAATCAAGTATAAATACTCTCTCTAAGTTTAAATGACCATTAGAGGTGTAATTATGCAAAAAGAACCATTTTAGAATATTTTAAAATAATGCTTAAAAAGTTATTTTTAACAAGCGTACGACCGTACGCTTAGGTGGTATGACTGTGCCAAACCTATTGTCCAACCCAGAAAGATTATATTTTTGGCTCTTCTTAAGTCATAACAAGTCTCATATACCCCTAATCATACTAGAAATCAAATTTAACATTTTAAAATACTTTATTAATAACATACACTTAGTTTGTTAACATCAAAACTCAATAACTCCAAGGTCTAATAATCTCTCCCTTTTTGATATTGACAAACGCTAAATGAATTTTTAATCAAAATTATCTCACCTAATAAATTGCAACCTTGCAATTCCTACTTCCCTTCAACCATGCATTATCCACCATGTAAGAGAAGTAAACAATAAGCTTAGTTTTGATTAAGCATAGCCAACAATACCTACAAATACATCTTTTCTCATATGAAAATGTCAACAATATCATCAAAAGTAAATTTTCAAAATGCATAAAAAGTCATTTCATCATACTTCTCCCTCTTTGGCTACATCAAAAAGAAAACAAGTCAAACTTAATCATTAAAGTATATGAAATATATGATACCAATTTAAAATTCAAAAATATGTCTTCATATACATCAATTAATACATGAAGGTGTGTTTTTAAAATAACAATATTTAAAATCACATTTTAAAACAAAAATAAAGCTCAAGACATAATCAACACCAACCATATCAAAACAATCAACATTAACAATTTCAATTAACTTGAATAATCACAAACATAATCAACACATGATGTCAACATACATGACAATCTAATAAACATAACATAATAACATAAAGCTCTAAAACTCCTCTTAAGAAGTTACATAGTCTCATTTCTTTATTCTTTAATTGATCAATGCAAAAGAGGCTTGACCTTATGAACTTTAAGCAAACCTACAAAACAACTTCATTTAACTTTTGATACCCAAATATATTTGGGTTCATAAGGGTTAGCTTCATATGAGTTATTTGGAATATATTCCAAGTGACTTAACCTTATAAAACATTTATAATTAGAATGACCAAACTTGTCATAGTAATGATAATGACCATGGAAGGTTTTAGATTTTCAATACCTTGGTCTATATGAGTGGATTCTTATTTATCTAATTCTCATGTCATTTTCACTTTAGCATTAGAATGCAAGTTTCCCTTTTTAGGTTTCACATTAGAGTGTCTTACCCCATAATTACAATTCTTATGCAATTGACTTCTAATTAATGTTTTAAACCTCTTAGCATTGGAGTTTTCAACTCCTTTACTTTCATCTCTCTTGACAACCTCCTTTATAAGAGTAGCTTTGAGACATTTGGAGTCTTGTGATGAAAAGGGGGTGTTTTGATCATAGCTAATACTTTTCCTATCAAATTTAAGCTTTTGGCATTTACGAATACTATCAATTTTAATGTCAACCATTTCAAATTTTAAAAGGTTTTCTTTTAAAAGCTCATTTTCTCTTTTCAAATTCTCATTTTTCAAACACAGATCTTCATTTTTCTTTTCAAGAACTCATTTAACATTGAAATATTTGAAATATTTTCAAATGAGTTATTAAAATCCTTTTTAGAAGAGGTTAAAGCATTCACTTCCATTTTAAAGGAATTAATCTCATTTATCAAAGTTAAGTTTTTAGATTTAAAAACTTTATTTTTCCTAACCAATTGCTCACATTTGATAAAAAATACCTCTAAGGCACTTACCTCATCATCAAAATCATAATTAAAAGATTGGTTATAACAGCTTCTGTCATATCAAGACATACACAACATTCCTGTGTGCATGCATTTTATGCATACGTTATAGTGAATGATTGATTAATACATGAAATGCATGAATGAGATATGATGCATTAATGCTTTGATATGATGAATGTGAAATAAAATGTCTTATAGATCAAGGAAATTCCATATGATATGGAATTTATAAAGAAAGAAATGAAAAGAAAGTGAAAAGATGATTAAAGTAGTGAATTGCATTAAAGTTACGAATGTGGTATGCTTTCGTTGAATGCTTTAAATGAAGCTCTATGATGAAATTTGTGTGTTAAGTGAAGCATTAACATGTTTAACATGATATTCTATGATAATGTGTAGTTTAAAATATGTAAATATAAGTTAAAGTAAAGTTAGAAGTAATGGTATGTAAAATTTATAAACTAAGATACAAATGACATTTTATGAAAAGTCAAGGTTAATATTGGAAACTATATTATATATGGTTTATGTCCATAACATTATGATGAATGGTAAGTGTATTCTTATGGAAGCATGACTTATTTATGATGTCAAAATGAGAATTAAAGAAGGAAATAAATTGGTTAAGTAATTAACCATGGCTTGATAAATGTCACCTTATGAATGGTCCTTCTTGTACTTAAGTCAATAATTGAATCATAATGATTGAAGGAGATGCATAAAACATTTTCTTCATCCTTTTTCCTTCCAACATATTGCTTCTTTCTCTTCTGCTTCATCCTTACATCTTAACTTAGAGAAAAACCATCTTTCAAGGTAGAATTTCATGGAAAATTCAGTTTTTATGTTGTTTCTATACTCTATACATTTTCTACATGTCTTTTTCTTCTTTTATGTACCTTGTATGTTACATCCACTCTTAACATCTAGAATACATTTATAAATGTAATATTACTATGGATGATACTTATAAGTGTATAAAGTCTAAGAAGAATGAGATCATGCATATCCATGAATGTTAGAATCACTTTTAACCTTATTCATGCTTGGGTGGAGTTAAATGAAGTAAAATTTATATTGAATTGTATTTGATGCATGATTGGACTTTAAATTATGTTGAATTGATGTTTTTGGCCAGTTTTGAAAGTGTTTTTAAGGTGTTTTGATCATGGGATTAGGCTAGGAAGCTTAGGGAACCATTAGGGGGTGTTTTGGGTGCTGAAAAGTGATGAAAAATTGGTGTTTTGCAGGGATGACGAGTCTTACATGACTCATGTATATTTTACACGACCTAGGCATAATCTTACATGACCTAAACAAGCTTATTTTGTAAGGGCCGAGTTCTACATGACTCATGTGGAGTTCTACATGACTCGTATGGACTCTTAAGGCTTATTTTAAGTGGATTTTGATGGGGAGGCTTAGTGCATAACTCATGAAACTTATACATGACTTTAGGAAGCCTAAAAATGAATGAAACATGTTATTAAGTATGGTTTTGCATGTTAAACACTTGAATAAGTATGTATATAAGGTATAATGATGAAATTATGTGGTAAAGTGGTTAAGATGAATTGTGTAAATGCTTGAATAGTATACCTTATCAAATGAATCGTAATTTGACTTGTATATTGTAGAACCTTAATAAATGGATATTGTAGGCAACTAAAATCAATGTTATACACACCTAGGCTTTATAATTATTTATAAAACATAAGAATATAAACTTAGAGGCATGAAGTAAAGTTAATGCTATACGTCCACACATGATCATGACAAGTCTTATATATGCTTACATGTTCTAAATAGTTTATTTACATACCAATATGCATATTTATGACTTATATATGCACTTGTACTTGAATGTAAAGGTATGTAATGGTGTGTATGAAGATAATAGCTAACCATACATGTAAATAGAAGTTAATGATGTACAAATACATTTAATGCATAGTATTATGATGCAAGGACTTAAGTTGGCCAAATAGGCATGTATGGCCCCTAATTGTAAAGTGTGAAATGTTGTAAGATGGAATTGTGCTTATATGCTTATAATTAATCAAAGTTTAATGGTGGTTATTTGTCATGAATGATTATGGATTCTTAAAGATGATAAGTCAAGTACAATATATGAATAACTTTACTAAATGTATGTAAAATGGA
>CANYBF010154412.1:0-13408 GCA_948192965.1 Dalechampia spathulata | reverse complement strand
GTATGACTTAACATAATTAGTCATACATTGAGTTGACATTAATCCATACTCAAACCTAAAAGAGATAGTGATGGTGAAAGGAGTTTATTGCAGCGGTGTCTGATATGGAAGGGTTGAAGTCAAACCAATAATTGACCTCTTACTATTTGGGTAATCATGATGTATAACTAGATACCACTCATGATTTACATGCTAAATATGAGATTTAGCATGTTGCCAACATATTAAGAACCTAAAAGGTCACACACTTACAAATAAGGAAACAAGCTAAAAGGGCAGTTTTTGCACTTTTGGGAAAAGTTGTAAAAACACTTATGGAAATAAACCTAAGACATATGGACTTGACTCTGAATGTTTAGAAGTCCATAAAGTTCAAGTTGAGCTATGACAAGTCAAATGAAAGTCACTTACCATATTTGTCACAAGTGGGCCATGATTAACTTAAGCTGAAAGGGTTTCAGCTTAACCTAATTTTTTTGAGTATAAATACAATCTTATGACTCAAAATTAGGTCAAGCCTCTTCATTCTCTTCCTTTTTTCGATCAGACCTCCTCTCTAAGGAAAGGGATTCAGCATTCACAAAAAGAATTGTGGGGAAGACGAAAATTCCATAAGATTTTCTTCTTTTCTTTGCTAGTTCATAGGAAAGGAGATAGAAGCAATTGGTTGCTTGCTTGGACTTCTTTATTTACATGTGGATACTGTTGGAGGCTGCCTATTTTGGTGGTTTTTGGTTTGCTACAACCATAAACGATATCGAGATTAAGAACGAAGGAGATCCGTATTGAAAAGTAAGAGTTACTGTTCTTTATGCCATATCTCATCACATCTTGTATTTTCTTGTGTTTTGATGCAAAGATCCATTCTTGGTTTGCTGTTCTAAATAAAATTTTAAATTTCTTCCGCTACTTAATCATATGGTAAACTAACATATATATGATACGAAATGAAAGACCTAGTACAATGCACACATATGAAATGACCCATAATGAAAAAAAGGTCAAATGAAATAAAATGAAATGTTCAGGAAAATAAGAGGGAGAATGCATAGCATGAATGCATTCTCAAAGATAAACATTATCATTTATACATGATAGAAATACAGTGAATGGAATGATGAACGCACTACATGTGCATTTATGATGATGATTAAAGAATCATACAGAGTAAGAATACATAGCATAATATTAACATCTATTGATGAAATGAATTATTGTGATGATGATGACACTGAGTATGATGGTGAATAAATGATGATATTGAAATGATAATCACAGGTAATAGAAAAGATATTAAATAATGATAATGACATACAATTAATGACATATGTTATATTGAATGGTAATTACGTTGACTCATATTGATTAATTGAAATGATAATTTCTTATTGTTATTAATATTATATTATTAACATGTTAATTAAATTGGTTTATGATGATATGTGATATCATGTTGTTATATGTTACACTAGCACCACTTTTATACTCAATGTTTGTTAATTGATGAATGCACGAAATAGTGACATCAGGGATCAAGGGAATTAGTGGAGTCAACAACATGATATTCAGATAGTGAATTTGATAGAAGACTCGGACTTTACAGCAGATCTCTATTCTGTGATATTCATGCTACTTACGTATTTGGTACTTTGATAGTAATAAAAGTATTAGCAGTAAGAATAGTAACGACATTAATAATAATGGCAGTGATAATATATATAACAATCCATAAATAAGAAAAATAATGTATGTATGTTAATGATATTAATAAGGTGTTGATATAATTAATATTTGCATTATAATAACAGAATAATGGAACGACTAAGATGGTGGATCGTTATGCATGTTTGATGATATATAAAAAAAATAAAAATTTACTACGTCTTAACAAGGTAATAAATGGAATCCGTTGTAAGATGATTATCAATTTTCTAGAATAGAGAGTTGGTAATCATGCTACGGGAGGATATTACACAGCGAAAAAACATGACAAAAATTTATTGTTAGTGAACTTTCCATAAAATTAAGATGAATTGATAAATTTTATCAAATTTAAAATGTAAATTGATCAATTACCATGAATTTTAAGTTAAACTAATAATTTGATCTTTAAATCATTCAATAAAATAAAAGTTATATATCATATAAGATATTCTGTAATTTTAACAAGTTTATGACATATGAGATATTCTGTAATTTTAACAAGTTTATGACATTATTTAGATGAAACAAATTCATCATAAATATTTTATAAAATTCATGGAATTTAAATTTCATATATATTTTGAAGTTATTGAAATCTAACTTTCATTAGGTTGAGTTTTCAATTCCATACATTCATATCTCATAAAATTACTTTTTTTTTAAAATAGCCAATAAACCATTATTTTGATAAGTAAATTTTGAGTTGGGAATAAAATATAATTTTAAATATAATAATCCCTTCTAAAATCCAAGTTTGATTTTAAAATTCTATAACATTCATGGTTGGCATAAATAGTGAAGAAAAATTTCAATTTTTTAAAATCCTTTATTATATATTCTATAAATATTTTCATATTATTTTACTCATTAAGGTAAATAAACCTAACATGGAATAAATGTCAAAAGTCATCATACATTAATACTATATTTGTTAATTTGTATTCAAAACTATAGAAAAGATAGGTTGTTTGTTTGAATAATTATTTCTTACACTTACTTTTAATATTTTATGACGTGATTTTGTTAATTTATAGATAAACAATATTACATGATTATTTATTTTACTTATTAATAATTTTTTATAAAATTATTTTGCTATATTTGGTGAAAAAAATAATTAATTTTAGAATTTTAGATATGCTTTGCTCTTATCTAATTTTTAGAAGATTTTATTGCCCAAAAAATGTGATAACTTGAGAAAATAATATTTTGATAATTAATCCTTTATTAAGGACATTGGCAGTAAGGAAATATAAAAGGATATTTTTGGAATAAAAATAGAGTATTTGTAAAGAATGATGGAGTTTTAGAAACCCTATATCATGACGATTTTTAGATTTTTAAGAAAATGAGAAATTGAGGTTAGATTTATGCAATGGTTAACTTTTTTGTTTAACCAAATACACATATCTATTAAGTTGTATTAACTATTTAAATTTCTTTAAGCCCATCTAAACCTATATTTCAGATCGCATAAATATTTCCTAGTTGTATTATTATCAAGTCAAAAATGGAACAACTATTACTTTATTTTAGAAAAATCATAAATAACATTAAAAATTAAATTTAAACATACATATTTCTTGAATTATCATGACATCATTATATTAAAGTTAACTAATAAATTAATAAATCAATTTATAAACTTAAATAAATAGAGAATCAAATTGAAATTATGAACCCAGCTCAAAACTAGAATTTGAACATTTTGGTTTTGTTCTATTTATCCTCTACATAATGAAGTGTAAGATTCCAAAATTACCAGCAACAACATTCAATTAGAGGCTACAATTCATTCCAATCCTGCATTCTGAAATATAAAATAATAAAATGCATAATGATAATTTCGTTTGGGATTTATCGTAATAAAATTCCATAAAACTTCAATGAAAATTCTCCAATCTAAGCTATACAAAAAGGTTGTCATTCATGAAAAATTATAACAAACCATCTTCAGAAGGAGCACCTACTCGTCGGATTGCGACTCCAGAATAGACTTGAAAACTCGCCGATACTTTGACGGATTGTCATAGACGGTTGTGGTGTTTACAATTTCCTTTTCCAGCCAAAACTTGTCAGCCACCTCCACCTCGGTAAGTTTGTCGTAAAACTTTTTCCACTTATACATCGCTCTTTTTAAACGAACACTCTTACTGCCTCTTAAGAGAAACTTGATATAATCTTTTCCTAGACGAATCCATTCCTCACCGCTGATAATGTAAATATACTGCAGGAGAACAATTAAACAACATAGATATCAACTAAATTGGCAGAAGACACTATTTTCGGAAAACTCGAGCCATCGTAATGCATTGTTTCCAGGTGACATTGATTCTAGAAGCTTGACACAAGCCAGATAGACAATGTCACATGTCCCAGAAGATCATGTTTGTACAGTGAAGCATGCAGATATATACACATTCGAAGAAACAGTAGAGGTCAAGTTGCAGTTTGAGCACAAAGATATTAAAACACTATCAACAACAACCAAATTTCCCAAAAAGAAAATAAAGTCATTGAATATAATACTGGATGCAGAATTTCCATCTTGATTCTCAATAATATAATACTGGATACGACATTTCCATCTCAATCCTCAATGCTTTTCTTCTATTTTAGTTAAGTTTATTCGCAAATGAAACCTAAAAGTCACATTTTAGTAATTAACTTTTCCAGAGAAGTTATCAAAGGAAAAATATAAAATCCACAAAAGCAGACAGTAGAGAATAGAGTGAAAGCCCTTCATTACTTTTTATCTTCTAACAATCAAACACATTTTGTTAACTTCCAATATTAGATGGTGTGATATAGCTATCCAACACATCAACAGGTAGAAAGAAGATATTATTACCAGTAAAATAAATCCAACGGTAGCCAAGAATACTTGCAGAGTTTCTTCCATGATTCCTGGTATGCCTTCATCCTCAGATCCTCCAAAGCCATCCCTGTCACTTCCGCCGCCACCACCGCCGCCACGAGGTGGATTTTTACCACTGCCTCCATCATAGAATTCTTGTTTCTCAATCTGCTGCCGTAACAAATCTTCCACTGACTGTCCCTTGAAATTTTCCATGACTTTCTCAAAAGACCATGGAAATGACTGGTATTCAGAGAAACAAGTTATCAAACAAAGAGAATTGTAATCATAAGTAGATAAATATAATATCGTGTTCTAAAAAGCCAGTTATATTTGACTGATCCCTGCAAATCTTGCTAACATGATATTATCCATTAGAGGTACTATAGCCTCTTGCCTGGTAAACTGCAAATAAATAAATAAAATTTTTTTTGTTAAAGTATCAATGCAATCACACCTATTTACAGACGAGTAGAAGAGAAAACAATAATCAATTATTGGGTAAAAATTTTAGTAGAAGCAGATTCACCATAGCAACAAGATATCATTCAAAGTCATAAATATAGCAACATAAAACTATGGGTATTGACATAATAATTGATTCCCAAAGTCATTTCAATGCAATAACTTTATTTATTGACAGCAGCCATTAAGTTTAGTTGTTCATTAGTTAGTCAGTGCAAATGAAACCAAGAAAAAAAATAGGTTGTTAGCCAACTTTAGATCGATTGTCTATGAACCTTAGGAGTAACAAGTCCCAAGCTAGAAGAAATACAGCTTGAATTAGACGGGAAGGAAAAAAAAAAAAAAAGAAAGCTGACCCAAAGTTCTTCAAAATCATATTTTTCATTGTTGGTTCTGATTCGTTTATATCAACTTCGAACAACACCACTAAGATTGTCTCCAATTCAAAAAACCAAAAATAGAGCTACTACATTAAAATTACATGTGAAAGAAAAAAATATAAAAAGTACTCAGTTGAGTTTCATTCATCCAACTTTAGGCACATGCATCCACATACAAAGACGTTCTCATCAAAGATTAGTTAAAGGTTGCAGGCAATCTGAGGAGACTAACATCAGAATATATCCAATACTTTACTGGACCACAGAACTCTCAAATCTAGAGGATCAAATTTGCAGTTGAATCAAAATGAAATTATTGTAAATAAAAGTACAACTGAAATGATGCAAAAAAGAAGGGCTAGAACTCTAGGATTGACTAATAACAAACCTCTCCAAGAGCCTTTAAAGACGACAAAGAGGCAGAGAAATATATGTTCAGTTATGTTTAAGAAAGTTGCCTTGTGTCAGAACCTTGCACTGTAATGCAAAATTTTCCCATACATAGAATCCATCAAAAGCTTCAATTTAGTCGACAGTCATAGATCTTAGTACACTAATCATAGCACAAGCTTGTCATAAATTTAGAGGCAACCAAAGATAAACTATACATGACTATACATGATTATTATGATTAAGCATATATGCTCATTGAGCTACCGAACAATACAAAGACAAAGGATTTTATTTGATTAATTCTTCTGAGTAATTCCAATAAATACTTATGGGTGGTTTAGAATACAATGACTTTAAAATTCATTTAAACAAACCTATATGCTTAAGATTCACAAATGAATTTCAGAATATTTATGTTATTCATACCAATAAGTATAAGAATTCAACTGAATCCTAGCACATACAATATAAACTTTTCAATCATGGAGAAGCCAGAAGTGAATAATTATAGTAAAAGGTTTTATGTTTTATATTATCACCTCCTTGTTCTTCTCCGACTTATCTTTGCCACCAAACAAGTAAACAATCTTGCCTTGCTGGTATTTCATCACAGGAGGCTTACACAATCTTTGTTTCAGGCGACAAGCTGAGCCATTAGCAACAAGTTCTACTTTCAAGTTATTATTAACACGAACTGGCAATCTGCATATGGTACCGGGCTGTTGGTGGCGAAATTTTAAAGGTTTTGGGACATGTATAGCAGGTACCAATGGAGGAACACCAGCAGCAATCCAAGTCACCATCTTTCAACACATTAATACCCTTCAGAAACCCTATTTTTCAGATTAATTGGCGAGCAATTAAATCTCAGATAATGATAAAAACAGAAATATTATAAATTCATATTTTTCATTCCAGAAGAAGCAATAATAATCAAACAAAATAAAACAAAAGCGCCATTTCATTTAATTCTTGCTTCAGATATGCAGTTTATAGAAAAAGAAAACGTTGAGATTTTAAATTGGAGCATGGACAAACAAGCCCACAACAAATAGAGAAGAAAAGAGAAAAGTAGACTAACTGGTGACAAATGAGCCGTCGGATTATCCGCAGGAAGGCTCTGCTTTATCTTCTGGGGCGCGTTGTATTTTCTTGGGCGGAGACGATGAGAGGAAAAAAATATAAGAAGCCCTGGGTGTCCGATAGACCGAACGACAGACGGAACCCAAATTGGTAAACAAGCTAAGTGTGTTGTTTCGCTCTTTATACACACACATATATGGCTGGGTATTCCTGAATGTTCATCGTGCACAATAATTATTTATATAATAACTTCAAAAATTTTCATAAAAAATGTATCATATTGATTCACAGTATACATTTTAAATTAATTATACATCCTTATACATTCCATATTGTACTTCTTAAATGTAATTCTTATGACTATTAATAGTTAATATCAATATATATAATTATAGTATAATATATATTATTATAATATATTAAAAAAGAAAATATGAAGTGAAAATATAAGATTATTATTTTTTAAAAAAAATTATGCAAAGTTAAAATAAATTTAATTTAAAATAAATATTATTTTTTAAAATTTATATAGAAATAAATATTTTTAAAAAAATTTATTAAAAATAAATATAAAAATTAATCTAATAAATATAAATAAAATAAATTTTTATTTAATATAAAATTGGAAAACCTAAATTAATACATATAATAAATTTATTAATTATAATTAATATATTATTTTACATTTTTGTTAAAACTTTTTATTTTTTAAACTAATTATATATAGAAATACTACTCACAAGTCCCAAAATATCATACTCCACCAAAACGTCATGGCATAACTTATTTGATATGGATGAGACGTTTCCTTTTACTATGCCCAAATTTTCTATATTAATTTCTTTTGAAAACTAAAAATTTAATTAATTAATTAATAAATAAATAAAAAAGGAATGAGTTTATTTAGGCATAATTTTTAGAGAGAAATTAATTGGGTTAAAATAAATGTGAACGGGTGGGAAAGTAGTCACATTGATTGATGGAGCATAATTGGGAGAGGGAGTTGGGGCAAGCAATTCATCAAAATATTTTAAACTGTATAATATTTTAAAAATTAAATTCATATCATACCATCAAATATATAAATAAACATTATTATTTTGTATCGCAATCTAATATATAAGTTCATAAACATTATTATTTTGTATCACAATCTAAAATAAATATTATTATTTTACATTTTTTTTAAACGAATGTATGATAAGATTTTATAAATAACATTTTCAATAAGTAGAAAATATTTAAATGATTTAATTTAAAAATATAAAAATATTATTATGATAAAAAAAATTGAAAAAAATAAATTATAAAATTATTATAAATGATGGACCAAATCAAATATATTAACATGTTATGAAAATCTAGTTATTTATAATATTACATCCTTATTTAAAAATATTAAGAAATATATGATTTTATATATTAAATTCTCAACCTTTTAATTATAGCTCATCTTTTTAAACCTTCACTCTCAACTACTTTTAAATTTTTTTATAAATATAATATCATGCAACCTAATTTATTATATAAATAATTATAATTATATATAAGAGTAAAAAACGAATATTACTTTCTTAAATTTTATTCTCTTCTCATCATTTTAATAACTATAAGGTATTATCACTTCAACTTGAATCCATAGACTTAATGACTACTAAGAGGAATAAATTTCAAGATTGATAGTATAAAATTGACATATAAAAAAAATAGAGTTACTTTTTTTATGTAAAATAAAATTAAAGTGAACTATTGGTACCTGTTAGACCTAAGATTTTGATGTATGTATCACGTGTGAGTCAATTTAAATTATTTATCATTTTTAAGTATGTTTTTGTGATTGGTACAGGCGTACCAAATTGCTTTGTGTTTTGATACGGGTGTATGACTAACCGTACCAACTTAGTATTGTTTGCTTGAGCTTAGTACGGGCATACATTGCTCGCAGGAATTTGTTTTGTTAGTAAACCTGTCTTGGTATGAGCGTACCATTGGTGGTACGATCGTAGGGTTGCTCATAAGAAAATTGTTTGTCAGGAAAAATGTTTTGGTACGAGCGTACCAATGGGTGGTACGATCGTACCTGATTTCCCCCTTATTTTTCAAAGTGTCTTTTTAAATTGGTACGGGCGTACCATGTCTAGTATGGTCGTACGGGACTTAACCGAAAGGCTTTAAACCCTTTCTAACGGCTCTTTTTCAAACAGAATTTTCATATCTTTCAATCTAACAGCTAGTTTTGCAGAGCAATTAATTCTTTGAGCTTCTATCTTCCAGAACAAGTAAGTTTACTTGTATTATTGTCTTTTGGCAATTGTAAACTCTCAATTGATTGTATTTCCATAACTTAAGAGTTAGGTTTTTTATTATTGTGGATTGGTGTGTGATTAATGCTTAGTGCATTAGTTTGTAATTGAGAGTTTGTGAGGTTAATTGTTGTAAAGGTTTGAGTGTGAGCCTAAAAACACTGGGGTTAGGATTCATTTGAGGAATCCTTTATTGTAATTGAATTGATTTTAGTGGAACCCTAAGTTGACTTAGGAGAAGTGGATGATAGAATCAAATTAAATGGGTGTTTTGATCATTTTTCCATAGCAGAAGAGTTTGATTATAATTATACTATAAGTTAAAAGTTTACATGATATTTTTTTTGAAATTTTTTCATTATTTATCATAAAAATTATTTAAAATTTGTAAATTCATAAAATAAAATTCAATATTTATTATATTTCATTACTTGTTCTTATTCAATTATTTTGTTATATTTCATTATCTTCTTATTGAAATCCCAGATAAGCAGTACAAAATTTATAGTGGTTCAACACTTTAATTTGTTTATGTTCACTTCTCCTAAGATTCAATTTAGAGTTTCACTAATTTCTTTTACAATTACAACAATAGATTCTTCAACCAAGAATCCAACCTTAGTGTTTTCAAGGCTCTGTCACACCTTATTGCAGTGTAACATGCTTCCATAGAATAATTAATAACTTCTATTTAGATGAAAGCCATTGATTACCTTGTAAGGGATGAAATATTATTTTTTTTAAGTAACACTCGTACTATGTTTCAAGATTGCGAAAACATTTTAGATTATAAATCTCACCTAGCATATTTGCATTTATTGCCTTAAACATTACTTTAATAGTTTGACAAAATTATATAAAAACTTTAAACTAATCTATATCCTTGCCATCAAAGAAAGTCCTGCTGAATTGATGCTTTGGGATCCATGCGCTCCAACCATCTATTAACCTATGTCCATTAAATGATGAACGCTGAGTATTTCACTCAATGGTGCTTTCATCATAAACATGGAAACATAATCATACACATATCATGTACAATAACAGATTTCATAAACCATTTCATCATAATTATAATATCACCATATGATCGTTTAAAATACTTTTTCTAAACATTTCAGATTTATCAACCTTTATTTGATCTCTAAAATACTCAGATCATTGTTCATTTATACCGATACTTTATCAAGTTTATTTCCATGATACATATCACTCATTCTCTTTGAAACATTAACCTTTTCATTTAATTCCATAAGCAAATTAGTCTTAATTCCATAAGCAAATTAGTCTTAATTCATATATATTATATCATTTATCAAATATCAATATCCACTATTTCATTACTTTTAAACACTTCCTTAAAATGTTTATACTGTATAATCATTATAAGTACCAACTTGTCTATATCATACTTAAATTTCTTTAGTATATCATTGTTACTTATAATAATAACTTATATGTTAGTAATTCAGTTCTACAAAATATCATATCATCATGTTATTAACATTTAAATGTTAAAATTATATATCATCATTCCATCATAATTTCATAATAATCTATATTGCTTTATCATATGTCCAAACCAACATCATCATCTTCATAAACATTTTAGAATAAAATAATATCCTAAACTTACTGAAAAATATCATATATTCACCTTGCCATGTATTCCTTTCATTAGCAATGCATAAAATAATTAAGAATACTAATTATTATCTCTATCAACGTTTAACATATAATTGAAATCAATTGACAACATCATACTTTCATCAAATATTTTTATTTATGAGCATAAGCTCCATTACTGTATTTTATAACTACACCCACTGAAATAAAACTATCACTATCTGTTTATAAATGTATTTATATCATTATCCATCATACCATACCATAATTCATTATTCAATGTACATATCCATATAAACATGATTATTGTGTATTCATCATTCCACCATCATAAGCTTTCATACTCTTAAGCATAAGCTCTAATCCTTGTATTTGAATCATTATGTAACAATGCAATATGGTATGTATTATAAATGTTAATTTATCATGTACTTTCATTTATTTCAGGTATCATTTCATTTTATCATCATCATGAGAATGCCCATATTCTGCATTCTTCCTTTGAATAACATACCATATAGAAACCATCATGTTTCTATAACATTCATTCATATGCACTTATAGTGCTTTCATCATCACCATTCTTTGTACTTTCATGATATATGAATGATGATGTTTATGTGTGAGAATGCATTCATGTTATGCATTCTCCCTCTTATTTTCCTGTAATATTTCGTTTCATTTCATTTGCCCTTTCACATACTAGGCCATTTCATATGCGCGCTTGGTACTAGGTCTTTTATTTCATTTCATATCATTACCGTGATTCAACAAACTGGAACCCATTTCACATTCATTTCATTGATTTCATAACATTTTCCTTTTCATTCATTTCTCATAGGAATTCATTTTCATAATGCCTAAGTACCCTTTTCATTTATCATTTCCTCAATTTCACTCATTTTCCTCATTACTTATTTCTCCATGTCATGTTATGATTATGAGTATGTCAATTGATGTTTCATGACATGATATATATGCTTTATGCCATGATGCTATAATGAACACATATACTCATCATGATAATGTATAATGTATTATCCATTCCATGATATCGTATCATGTATTATCCATTCCATACATCATCAATTTCATACATCATTCGTTTCATATAGTATCCATTTCATATAACATCCATTAATTACAATTAATTTTCACTACAAAACATGATACATCATAGATCAATTAGTTCATTTAATAAGATTATAAACTTTAAATATAGTAACTCGTACCTTACTGTCTTATAGATAATTATCAATCTCTAATACCTTTATGATATTAAAACCCATAAATTGATACTTATCATACTTTTAGAATCATTTCATTCTTACTTTTCTCATCTTATAGTTTTATCATCCTATCATGTAATTAAACCTCCTTGCTTATATAATTCGTGGTATATAATCAATATGTTTTGGTATCATGTTGTAAATACATGCATCAAAATAATTTACCATGCTTAATTCTTCTCATAACTTTAATATCATCATATAATAAAATGATCATTTCCTTTTACTAAATTCCATCCTATCATTGTATTTATAATTATATATATATATATATATATATATATATATACACATATATACATATATACATATATACATATGTACATATATATATTTAAATTAACCTTATTTACTAGATTAATATATCATACGATATCATTTACATCTTTTCATATTTATTCTATAACTATCAACTATCAATCATAATCATGATAGGATAATATCATAATGAAAAAGAACCTTATCATTAAAACAATTTCACCAACTTATAAACTTCATGTTATAATAATAGTAAAGTAATCATCATTTAAATTAATCATTTTGCATCAGCATATATATATATACCATTAATGTATCATATGCTATCATTATTAATAATTATCTTTACCATTATTAATGATTTTCATTTCAGTATCATTAATTATTCACATTTATAATTTATGTCATCGCCTTCATTTTCAAAGTCAATATCATCACATAATACCATATCATTATAATTAATAAATATGAATGTCATGATATGTGTCACACCCAGCCCATACCTAGAATGACATGCTCCCGTAGCGTTAATACCGATCTCCCAAATGAGAATCGATACCTGCACCACAAGGGATACCTCGTATAAGTAATGTGGTCAAGTCGTATGGGGATATGTCCCTGTGTATGGTGACAATAACAGACTAACATACCCTGGACATTCATTCATTCATTCATATAAAATATAAATAGTAAGACTAGAAACTGTGTGTACTTATATTACATCAGCTTAACGTATTATACATCAAAGACTAGTCTGTACAACAACATCATCAATACACGGGACATCTACTGCCTCTACGACTACCTAGCTACAATAAAAAAGAGCTAGAGTATGCATCAAGGTCTAGTACCACTTTGAGATCTGTCTGTCTCTGTTGACGATCTCTACTTCTACTGAGGATGCTCACTCGTAGACTCTGGACCTACGTTCATCAAATGACAAACGCTGAGATAAACTCAGTGGTGCTAGTGAACATGCAACAAGCATATAAGATAATAGGGCCAATTCATTCATCACACGTCAATAGAAGCCTAAACTAACATAACATT
>CANYBF010154389.1:0-13972 GCA_948192965.1 Dalechampia spathulata | reverse complement strand
CCAACACAGGGAGGCCCGGGTTTTATTTCCTAGTTTTTGAGTCATTCAATTGAATTGACAAAGCAAACTAGGTGGCGACTCCATTAAAATTTGACACGATCTTTCTAGGTTAAAAGCAATCAAACGGGGGAAACGCCATTGGGAGCAAGCACCACGACCTTTCATGCTGAACAGCGTGCAGCGCTCCCGCGTCCGGGACACGCTACTCTTACACCCAATCGTACGTTTCGAGTCTCTATAGCAAAGTTTGGAAAAATGTTATTAAAATACTTCCATGCTTCTGAATTAGATGGGTGACATATCATATCTTCTTCTTCATAATGTTCTTTAGCTCATCATATTTGTTCAACAGTTGCTTTTGATGCATACAACCTTTGTAACCTTGGTGTCAATGGAAAATAGAACATCTTCTTGTATGGTTGCAGTTTTTGATGCATACTTACAACTCTATTCATTTTATATCTTGGATGGTTACAAAATTTACACTCATTCAATTCATCATCCATCTGCTAATATAACATACACCCATGCCTACAATAATCTGTCTCCTCAATAGGTAAACCTAGCCCTTTGATTAGTTTCTTATCTCATAAAAACTATCAACCATTTCATTTTCCTCAAGCAATGCATCTTGTAAATACTGCATTATATCATTATACCCCTACTCTAATATACGATGCTCTGATTTAATAGTGAGCATACGAGCTATTACCTGCATCTTTGACATCTTATTATAATTAGGCCACAACTGAACATCACAAGATTTCAACATATCAAAAAACTTTTGCGCATCATCATTAGGTGCTTCTTCAATATCATTATTATACTCTAAATGTCTACACTTATCCATTACCATTTCATAATCTAAGTTCATCAAAAATTGTAATTCCATATTACTAGACGTTTCTCCCCCCATATTCCACCTTGTAATGTTTTCATTTTCATCACTACCACCACCACCCCCATAGATATAGTCTTCACCATGGTAGTGCCAGACGTAATAATCAGGCAAAAACCCAAACTTTAATGAATGGATATTACAATCATCCATAGTTTGGAAATATATATTTCTGCATCTTGAACACGGACATCTCATAAGTCTATTACTCATACATACTTCTTTAGTACATACAAACTGAATGAACTCTCTAACTCCATTTGCAAATTCTACATTCATACAACCACCATCAATAAATGGTTCATACATCCACCTTCTATAGTCATTAGATGACATGGTTCAAGTGCCTAATTGTATTTGACATTTAAACATATTGTTAGATAGAATGAAACATTGATCTTATTTTTGTATTAAATCATTAAAACATAAAATCTCTTAAACTTTGGATATGTCTTTATCTCTAATCATGAGGCGTTAGTGTTATTTGACCCGGGTTCCTCACATTCATATATTAATATGGGATTTGCCCGAGTACTTGAGATGTGTAGTAAGGAGTTAGGTTATGAGATAGTCATGTCAAGTCCATTAGGCAGGAATGTAATTATGGATAGGGTGTTGAGACAGTGTCCTTTGGTCATACACGGTATGTGTTTTCTATCTAATTTAGTTGAGATGTCGTTTAGGGATTATGACATTATTCTGGGTATGGAATGGTTAGCACAGTACAGAGCAGTAATGGATTGTCATCAAAAGAATGTGACCCTGCAGCACCCAGATCAAATTATGGTAGTGATACAGGGAAATGTACCGTCTGTAATGGCAAGGTTGATTTCTGCAGTGACAGCACAACGATTGATAGTACAGGGTTATGAAGCATTCTTAGCACATGTAACAGATACCAGACAAGGAGAGGTTCAGTTGTTAGACATCCTGATAGTTTGTGATTTTTCAGATGTTTTTCCTGAAGAGTTACCACCGGAATGAGAAGTTGAGTTTGAGATAGAGGTGCTACCAGGTACGGATCCAATTTCCATTACTCCTTACCAAATGGCCCCATTGGAATTGAGGGAACTGAAAGTGCAGTTGCAAGAACTCTTAGAAAAAGGCTTCATCAGGCTGAGTATTTTGCCTTGGGGTACACCAGTGTTGTTCGTTAAGAAGAAGGATGGGACGATGCGGATGTATGTGGATTACCGGCAACTTAATAAGGTCACCATAAAGAATAGGTATTCGTTGTCATGCATTGATGACCTGTTTGACCAGTTGAAAGATGTCGCAATGTTCTCTAAGATTGATTTGAGATTGGGGTATCATCAGCTTCGAGTTAAAGAGGGCAGTGTAGCAAAAACGGCATTCCGTACTCGCTATGGACATTATGAATTTCTAGTAATACCGTTCGGGTTGACCAATGCACCAGCAGCATTTATGGCCCTGATGAATATAGTGTTTGCAGACTATCTGGATCAGTTTGTAGTGGTATTCATTGACAACACCCTAGTATACGCGAAAACAGGTGAGTAACATGACAGGCATCTGAGATTAGTTCTGCAGCAATTGAGAGAAAAATAGTTATATGGTAAACTCTCTAAGTGTATGTTCTGGTTGGAACAGGTAGTGTTTCTAGGGCATGTTATTTCAGCTGAGGGTATCTGCATTGACCCGAGCAAGATTGAAGCGGTTTTGAGTTGGCCGATACCACGAAACATCAGTGAGATCCGCAGTTTTCTAGGATTAGCGGGTTACTACCAACGATTTGTGAAAGGGCTCTCAATGCTTGCTTTACCATTGACAACATTGCTCTGGAAAGGTGTTTCTTTTCATTGGTTAGAGGAATATCAACAGAGCTTTGACAGACTGAAAGACTACTTGACTCAAGCTCCGGTGTTGACCTTACCTATGTCGGGGAAGGCCTTTACTATTTATAGCAATGCTTCACTTAATGGTTTAGGATGTGTATTGATGTAGGATAGGAAAGTGATTGTATACGCCTCATGATAGTTGAAACCACATGAGAAGAACTACCTGATACATGATTTAGAGCTGGCCGCCATTGTGTTTTCACTGAAGATTTGGTGCTACTACTTGTACAGGGAGTTATGCTACATGTATACGGACCACAAGAGTTTAAAATATTTGGGTACACAGAGAATTTAAGGCAACAACTATGGTTAGAACTGATTAAGGATTATGATTGTATGATTGACTATCACCCGAGCAAGGCTAATTTGGTAGCCGATGCATTGAGTCCCAAGTTATTTATGGGATTGAGACAGTCACCTTTGATGCAGGTACTGGAAATACGACAGTTACACGATACATTGACAGTGTAACCTGAATGTCTTTTAGCACAGTTACAACTGCAAGTCAAACCGGTGTTAACAGAACAGATTCAGAGAAGTGTTGTGGATGATGAGGAATATCAGAAGTAATTATAAAAAGTTTAGGCTGGTAAGACTACCCTTTTTATTGTGGACAGTGACGGTAACTTATGACATGGTACTCGCTTGTATATCCCGGCAGATCATGAGTTGAAGAAGCAGATACTAGAGGAGGCTCACGAGTCTACGTATGCCTACCATCTGGGGAGTACCAAGATGTATAGAGAACTGAAGCAATACTACTGGTGGGTCAGTATGAAGATAGAAATAGCAGATTATATTGCTAAGTGTTTAGTATGCCAGCGTATCAAAGCAGAACATCAGGTACCCACGGGATTACTGAGTTCGTTACAGCTTCTAGAGTGGAAATGGGACCGTATTACTATGGATTTTATCACAGGCTTACCGATGACGTAAGCTAGACATGATGCAGTATGGGTAATAGTGGACAGATTGACGAAGACAGCTCATTTCTTACCTATACACATGGACTACAATTTAGAGCGGTTAGCTAGTTTGTATATAGATGATATTGTACGATTGCATGGGATTCCAACTTCTATTGTGTCTGACACAGATCCTTAGTTTACGTTGTATTTTTGGGGTACTTTTCAGCAAGCTTTAGGTACCAGAGTTTAGTTTAGTACAGCTTTTCATCCGCAGACCGACAGATACTCAGAGCGAGTGATACAGATTCTAGAGGATATGTTACGAGCATGTGTAATAGAATGGGAAGGTAGTTGGGATCGATATATACCATTGATTGAGTTTGCCTACAATAACAGTTATCAGACCAGTATACAGATGGCATCGTACAAAGCATTGTATGGATGCCGATGTCGAATGCCGTTACACTAGGATGAGGTAGGTTAACGAAGATTGATTGGTCCAGAGTTAGTTCAACAGGTTGAGGACCAGGTACAATTGATTAAGATTCGATTGAAAGCTACTTCTGATCGCAGTAAATCATATGTGGATCTGAAAAAGGTGAGATATAGAGTATCAAGTTGGAGATAAGGTGTTTCTTGAGGTATCTCCGTGGAAGAAAATCATGCGATTTGGACAGAAGGGTAAGCTAAGCCCGAGATTCATTGGTCCGTATGAAGTTCTTAAGCAAATTGGACCATTAGCTTATCGGTTAGCATTTCCACCTGAGTTGGCTCGAATCCATAATGTTTTTCATGTCTCAATGTTGAGAAGGTACAGATCAGATCCTTCGCATGTCATTCCAGTTGAGGCTATAGAGGTGTAGCCAGATTTAACCTATAGTGAGGAGCCAGTGCAGATTCTAGCATGAGAAATCAAATAGTTATGGAATAAGCAAATACCATTGGTCAAAGTGTTATGGAATCATCATACCGGGCAGGATGCAACGTGGGAATGAGAGGCTACCATGAAAGTGCAGTATCCCCACCTTTTTGTTAGTAAGTTAAGTAGGAATTTCGGGGATGAAATTTCTTTAGGGGGGAAGAGTTGTTACACCCGCATTAGAGACCTTAGGAGTTTTGCATTTATGTGTGTGTATGTGTAGATGAATGGTAGGATTGAATGAGTTCATGTTATGGGTATGAATGTGGATGAATGTATATTGATGGTTTTGTATTTGTGTTTATGTGAATTGTGATTTACATATCTACTTGCTATGTTGGTGTGTCATTGCCTTATTGAGAAGTGTGTCTTCTCGGTTGGATGAGGGACGGCTATGATATGTGTTTAGGTATGTTTTAGAAGTGTTGATAGGGTTAGCAAGGGAGGTTGTGATAGGGATCTTGCAGTTTAGGCTTGCTAATAAGCATAGTTTGGGGTTTTGGTAGTGGTACGGGCGTACGGCATCGCCGTACGGGCGTATGAAACAGGGGAGCTA
This sequence comes from Dalechampia spathulata, assembly GCA_948192965.1. NCBI lineage: Eukaryota > Viridiplantae > Streptophyta > Magnoliopsida > Malpighiales > Euphorbiaceae > Dalechampia > Dalechampia spathulata. Next base: position 8,832 of record CANYBF010154389.1, on the reverse strand, counting down.
CAGGGATTTAAGGTCCTGGAGGCTTACGGACGTACCAAAGGGTGGTATGGCCAGACGCAAACTCGCAGGAATTTGGGTACATCAGGAAATCGAGGACGTACGGGCGTACCGTTACTCGCAGGAATTATGTGCATCAGAAGTTTTCATTCGATACAGGCATACCAAGATCTGTACGGCCGTACGCGACTTAAGTTTGACCTTTTAAAGGCTATGATATAACATTTTTCCTTAGGTTTCTTCCCCTTTTCTTCAGCTAAAACACTCCTAAACCCTGCCAAATACAATCCTTTGAGTTCTTAAGCATTTCAAACGTGTGAGAACGAGGAATAGAGGCTTACATGAGGAGTCATTGAATTATCAGGTTAGTGCTAGCTTTATGTTTCTTGCCACTTTTTGGCTTATTGCTGTTTCCTTAAGACTTGAATCAAGTCTAGGCATGTTATTCTGATTCATTTGGTATCATTTTGATTTGATATGTTGATGCTTGCAATCAAACTGCTTGGATTGATCTCTTCCTTGCTTGATGATGTTATAAATGCTCAATACTTTATGGTATGAGGTGTCATTGCTTATAATTTGAAATGATGACATGCATGGCGATGAATAATGAATGGAGAAGAGAGAAAAGAAAGTGAGAAATGAGGGCAGAGCTCAGCTCTGGGCATACTGGGTCAAGGCAATGATTATGGGATTCCTTCAAGAATCATTAGATAAGTAACCTCCCGAGAAGGGAGATGAGTCTCGAGACCTACAGTAGGAATTGAGTGCTGAGCACTCCAAAGTTATATGGCCTCCTTCGGAAGATGAGTACTGGTACCTATCGGGACCCAGTGTGTGCAAAAGGAATGTGTACAATGACAGAAAAATCAGAGGGAAAACAGAGAACAGATGAGGGAGAATGCATTCATAATGATATACATGTTGCGTGCTCTATTATGTCAGTTTGATGATGCGGTTATGTGATTGATTGATTGAAAGTTGTGATATATGTCTGTTTATTGTATTCTAGCACCACTGAGTTTATCTCAGCATTTGTCATTTGATGAACATAGGTTCAGAGCCCTCTGGTGAGCGAGCAGAGAAAGATTAGAGGTCGTCAACTGAGACAGATAGATCTTGACTTGGTATGGGACTTCTGCGGCATACTCCGACCCCTTTTTGGCTGTGTAGTTAGTGTGGCAGTAGTTGTGCAATAGTTGTATAGCTTTTGGTGGTAATTATGTATGCACTCATGAATTTGTATGAAACCATAACAGAGTTTATATATATAAGTCTCTGTACTACCTAGTATTGTATCGCTTGAGTGTATTCCAGGTTATCCAAGGTATTATAGAACATCACGCTAATTTCATTGCACCACCATTAAGCTTAGAGATGTGTCCCCATACGACGTCTTCGTGATGCATCCTTTATGGTGTCGGCATCGGTCTTCTTCTGGGGGCCACTGTCTGTGCCACGGGAGCATGTCCTCCTGGGTATAGGCCAGGTGTGACACAACGTTTCATTATAATAATTGACAAACTTGTTTTAGAAAAAATAATTTCGGTTAAATAACTTCAATTAGTAATTATAATTTTTTTCCCTCTCGGCTAATTTCTTTGCTTTAATTTAAAATTGGGAAGAAAACATATGTAATCAATTTCCACTACTATAAATGGACAGACCGACTCTGCATTTACAGCTTAATGGTAGAGTATTAAAAAAATCAAGATTCAATTCAACACTCCAACTTACAGTAAGGATTCATTTAAATGGATTAAAACATATTAGATGAGAGAGAATTGATATGGGTTTTCACATAAGGGGCAAAGGGTAGTGGGAGTTGGTTGACTCGACCATTTTACTGCAAAGAGTGGAGTGGCCTTTTCCCTTGTGTTTCTATTTTCAGCTCAACAATCATTACTCACTTACATATCTAATTACTCTCAACTATCAACCATTTCACTGCTTTCTGTTTTTAGCTTTTTTTTCAATAAAAATTCATGGTTACGTTGATGGTTGCTAAATGATGTGTTTTTTTAGAAAAAATACCATAAATGTATTTTTCCAGAAAAAAATAAATACCTTAAAGAATCCACAAGGAAATCTGCTTTACGGATGCTGCTCTTCAATATACTTTACAGATAGTGACCGCTTTATGGAAATTGGTCTTCAATCAGTTGTTCAACAATCCAAAGCTATCCAATTCAATCTGTTATTTTCGTCTTTGGAAGAAAAGGTTGATATCTTTCAACAATTTTAATTGCAATATTTAGGGTTGTTTCTTTGGGGTTGGGAATAGATTTAGGGTTGTGAAATTAGGTTGAGCAGATGGAGGGGATAGTGAGAGGAAACAAAGTGGTTTTTTAAGCATGGTGATACGACATCGTTTAGGATAAGTTAATAGAAATTCAAATTTTACTTTGTTTTCAATTATATTCCTATATTCATCTCACTTTAATTTTTAAAATAATATAATTTTTTGTAAATTTAATGAAACCAAACAACAATTTATGTATTATAAATATTCAAGTTAATAATTTTATAACAAACACTTCTAATTTAACAAAGTTCTCATTTTCACTCTTTTTTATTATGAATATTACAATGATTTATTATATAATTAGAATGATTTTATCCAAAATATTTTTTATTAATATTACTTTCATATACACAATAAATTATAATTTATTTTCGAATTTCAATTTTAAATGTATTAATTTATACTTCTTATTTTTCAATTTACTTAATATTACTTTAAATTAAAAATATTAATAACCATTTTATACTTTTTAAAGAACATAATAACTCTCTACAAATTTAAAAGTGAAAATAATAATATTAATAAATTGTAATTATTTTCTAAAAAATTAATAATATTAATTAAATAAAGGAATGGTGACAGAATTCGTTACTATATCGTTACAAAATTGGAGACAAAATGTTTTTAGTAGCAACATCGCTATGAAATTTACGACCAAAAAATATCCGTAGCTAAATAGCGACGGAATTTTACGACAAAAATAATTCGATCGCTAAATCACGATGGAATTTGCGACGGAAATACTTCTGTCACTAAATCGCTATAGAATTTGCGACGGTTTTATTATCTGTCACTATATAGCAACAGAATCCATGGCTAATAATATATTTCATCGCCATTGAACATTTCCATCGCTAATTTATCGCAAATCCATCGCTATTTAGCTATAGATAGGTTTCATAGTGGATTTCCGAAGCAATTTTGCTTGTTTCTTATAGTGAATTAATAAATTGAATATGATCAAATTGATGAAAATCAAATAAACATACATTATGAATATCTTATATACATAACATTAATTAATTGAATTAAAACCCATTCAATTCAAATTAAAAACCATTCTTATTATTTTATAATCATATTAAGATGTAAATATGTTGATTCATAATATGTTTATTAATTCACATATATAAAACAATAATAAACAAGTATGAAATATAATAACAATTTGACAATCATATATGACATGCAAATTAATATGATTTTTTCTTCAAATGTTTTTCAAATAATCATATAATATTTTTTGATAAAAAATAATTTCAATAAGTCAAGAACACATGGTTAAAATTTTATAATAAAATTCAAAGTAAAATCCCTTCAAACATCAAAAATACATAAGCACCATACAATAAAAAAACAAAAAAATCAATATTTTTTAATGAAGGATCGCATAAAAACCATGGCTTTGATACCATTATTGATAAGAAAAAATGTTATTAATGGCATTAAAAATATTTTAAAATTTTTTTATTAAAATATATTTTCAAGGATCTTTACAATTGACAATCGTTAAAAACTAGAGAGGATATCGCAAAAGGATGAAGTAACACTTACGTATTTGTCGATCTCCTTCGTTCTTGATCATCTAAAAAGTTGTAGTAAGCTTTTCAATCCCTAACTTGGAAGATATCCAAACTATCCATATGATTTAAAAGGATCAGTTAGTAATCAATATTACAAGCAATCATTGATAAAAGTTAAAAGAGAAAGAGATGAAACGATACGTTAATTCAAATTCCATGATCATGTTCTTCAAAATCCAAATCCTCTTGTTTGTGTAAGCTTTGAATTTTTCACTTCTTTTCTATAAAATGATGTGAACAAGAAGAAAGGAGGTGGAACTATATATTTATGTAACCTAAAGTTAGGTTATAATAATCTAATAACGCTTAAGTGACACCAGGGTTAATTGGATGGCTTATGTGACATGACATATAAGTTGACTTAATTTAATTAGCATGTGATGTCTTTGACACATTAAAACCCTAATTTAAGTCATGTATCAATCACATGACCCTCCTCTATCACTTAAGTCACACATGTGCAAGTCATATGATTTATGCACATGATAAATCAAGTGCATGACACATGATACTATTATTAATAAAAAAACATGTTATTGATAGCAATAGAAATATTTTAAAACTTTTTATAAAAATATATTTTCAAGGATCTCTGTAATTGATAATCTTTAAAAACTAGAGAGGATATAGCAAAAGGATGAAGTAACACTTACGTATTTGTCGATCTCTTTCGTTCTTGATCATCTGAAAAGTTGTAGTAAGCTTTTCAATCCCTAACTTAGAGGATATCCAAACTATCCATATGATTTAAAAGGATTAGATAGTAATCAATATTACAAACAATCATTGGTAAAAGCTAAAAGAGAAAGAGAGGAAAGGATGTGTTAATTCAAATTCCATGATCATGTTCTTCAAAACCCAAATCCTCTTGCTTATGTAAGCTTTGAATTTTTCACTCTTTTCTATAAAAGGATGTGAAGAAGAAGAGAGGAGGTGGAACTATATATTTATGTAACCTAAAGTTAGGTTATAATAATCTAATAATGCTTAAGTGACACCAAGGATGATTGGATAGCTTATATGACATGACATATAAGTTGACTTAATTCAATTAGCATGTGATGTGTTTGACATATCAAAACCCTACTTTAAGTCATGTGTCAATCACATGACCTCCTCTATCATTTAAGTCACACATGTGCAAGTCATATGATCTATGAACATGATAAATCACATGCATGACAAATGATACCATTATTAATAAAAAAAACATATTATTAATGGTAACAAAAATATTTTAAAATTTTTTATAAAAATATATTTTCAAGGATCTTTGTAATTGACAATCGTTAAAAACTAGAGAGGATATGACAAAAGGATCAAGTAACACTTACATATTTATCGATCTCCTTCGTTCTTGATCATTTGAAAAGTTGTAGTAAGCCTTTCAATACCTAACTTGGAGGATATCCAAACTATCCATATGATTTAAAAGGATCAGTTAGTAATCAATATTAGAAATAATCATTGACAAAAGCTAAAAGAGAAAGAGATGAAAGAATGTGTTAATTCAAATTCCATGATCATGTTCTTCAAAATCCAAATCCTCTTGTTTGTGTAAGCTTTGAATTTTTCACCTCTTTTCTATAAAAGGATATGAACAAGAAGAGAAGAGGTGGAACTATACATTTATGTAACCTAAAGTTAGGTTATAATAATCTAATAACGCTTAAGTGATACCAGGGCTGATTGGATAGCTTATGTGACATGACATATAAGTTGACTTAATTTAATTAGCATGTGATGTGTTTACACATCAAAATCCTAATTTAAGTCATGTGTCAATCACATGACCCTCCTCTATCACTTAAGTCACACATGTGCAAGTCATATGATCTATGCACGTGATAAATCACATGCATGACACATGATACCATTATTAATAAAAAACACATATTATTAATGGCAATATAAATATTTTAAAATTTTTTATAAAAATATATTTTCAAGAATCTTTGTAATTGATAATTGTTAAAAACTAGAGAGGATATGGCAAAAGGATGAAGTAACACTTACATGTTTATTGATCTCCTTCATTCTTGATCATCTAAAAAGTTGTAGTAAGCTTTTCAATCCCTAACTTAGAGGATATCCAAACTATCTATATGCTTTAAAAGGATCAGTTAGTAATCAATATTACAAACAATCATTAACAAAAGCTAAAAGAGAAAGAGATGAAACGATGTGTTAATTCGAATTCCATGATCATGTTCTTCAAAATCCAAACCCTCTTACTTGTGTAAGCTTTGAATTTTTCACTTCTTTTCTATAAAAGGATGTCAACAAGAAGAGAGGAGGTGGAACTATATATTTATGTAACCTAAAGTTAGGTTATAATAATCTAATAACGCTTAAGTGACACCAGGGCTGATTGGATAGCTTATGTGACATGATATATAAGTTGACTTAATTTAATTAGCGTGTGATATGTTGGACACATCAAAACCTTAATTTACGTCATGCATCAATCATATGACCCTCCTCTATCACTTAAGTCACACATGTGCAAGTTATATGATCTATGCATATGATAAATCACATACATGACACATGATACCATTATTAATAAAAAAAACATGTTATTAATGGCAATAGAAATATTTTAAAATTTTTTATAAAAATATATTTTCAAGGATCTTTGCAATCGATAATCATTAAAAACTAGAGAGGATATAGCAAAAGGATGAGGTAATGCTAACATATTTATCGATCTCCCTCGTTCTTGATCATCTGAAAAGTTGTAGTAAACTTTTTAATCCCTAACTTAGAAGATCTCCAAACTATCCACATAATTTAAAAGGATTAATTAGCAATCAATATTATAAATAATCATTTCAGAGACTAGGACAAAAGCTAAAAGAGAAAGAGATGAAAGGATGTGTTAATTCAAATTCCATGGTCATGTTCTTTAAAATCCAAATCCTCTTTCTTGTGTAAACTTTGAATTTTTCACTTCTTTTCTATAAAAGGATGTGAAAAAGAAGAGAGAAGGCAAAACTATATATTTATGTAACCTAAAATTAGGTTATAATAATCTAATAAAGCTTAAGTGGCACCAGGGCTGATTAGATAGTTTATGTGACCAGACATATAAGCTAACTTAATTCAGTTAGCATGTGATGTATTCAAACATCAAAACCCTAATTTAAGTCATGTGTCAAGGACATGACCCTCCTCTATCACTTAAGTCATATGTGCAAGTCATGTGACCTATGCATATGATAATTCACATGCATGACACATGCATTGTACATACAAACTTACATCATGCATATCTGAAGTTCTAATTATTAGAATTGCATAATCTTGTTATCAGATCCAAGATCTTCTGATGCTCTATCTAATAAACATGAAAAATCCAAGTTACCTTATAACTATCAAAGAATATCTTATATTGATTCATCATCCTATCTTTATTACTAATCACTTAACTTTTATGTATGATATTTTAGATTGTTGACATATTAGTATTAGATTATCCTATTATTAAGTCTCATTTAATAATATTATATATAAGTCAAAAGTGATTTCTAATCACATCACAACTATCCAAATGTTAAGAGGTCATTAGTTTGACTACAACCCCTCCATATCAAATATTGCTACAATAAACTCATTTCACCATCCACTATCTCGTTTATATTTGAATACGGATTAATGTCAACAGAATATGTGATCAAGCATGTTAGATCATGTCATAAACTTGATGTTACATGTATAATCTTTATTTCTAAAATGCCCATGTTAAACATATTCACTTTCAAGCATTCTACTCTAGGCAAAGATTTTTAAATCAAAGATTACTGCATACATCATTGAGATAAAACCCCTAAATTTATTTTTTAATGATGAATCCTTTATTAATATACAAATACCTTTAACTACTTCACACTATACCTAACCTTCCAACTATAAATACCTCCACTGGACGAATAAAGCATAGGGGTCAAAGCACAGCAATCTATAGTTAAGATAACATCAATATCTCAAGTTTATGGATACTTGCACTACTAATATAAATGAAATTTATGTTTCATATACATTGATCAATTATCCATATGAAATCTCATTGGCAATGCCTCCAAGCCTCCATATGATTGTACAACTAATTCATTGAAATTATTGCCTTTAAACAATCTACATATATATGATAATTGCATACCAAACTTAAAACCTCCTAGAATATGTTGAGTCTTATGCCTTTAAATTGCAAAATATCACCTATTGATAACTAACTAGTCTCTCCTCATATTAGTGATACTAACTTATATTCATCAAATGATAAATGTTGAGTATAAAACTCAATGATGCCTAAAAATGTATGATTAATATAAACAATGACTATTTTGACATTTTGTATAATTCCTTTCATCATGTTTGCATCTTCAATACCCGTAATATTAATTATATATATTGTAATAGTATTGCCGCACCCTAATTATTGGATCGGTCGGATTGATTGGGATGAATCGAGCCTATCTCCTTATCGTTTTGCCCTCACGGGCATCTCGATTTGTCCCAGTGCAATTCAGGATCCGGTTTAAGGTTGCCCTAGGGGCATTTTTGTCATTTTGGGGGACATACCCGTTTGGGTATCTTTTGAACCCGATTCGGGTATGCAACATACCCGTTCGGGTATATTGCTTACCCGAATCACCCCCTTAAGATACCCGAACGGGTATCTTCCCTTTGGCAGTTATAACTTGAAAATTTGTTAAGGAATAGGGATTTTTTTTGGGCTAATTTGGAAAATTAATTACGAAAAAAAAAATTTTAAAACTCTCAAAAACCTATGAAATTAGAACTTAATTTTTGGCTTTAATTTCAATCAAAACTTAAAGGATCTAGTTAAGTTTGACTTGATTTTAGTTAGTTTGGTTGAAAACCTTGACTTTGGAAGGATCAAAGCTTGAAGATCACTAGGAGATTCATCAAAAGGTAAGTCTT
>CANYBF010154357.1:0-31815 GCA_948192965.1 Dalechampia spathulata | reverse complement strand
TTTTTTTTAAATATCCAAAATGACGATATGAACTTAATTAAATCAATACCAACTTTATTTCCTATTTTACTCGAGTAATACATCTCGTATCACTATTTACATATGAATACATGTATCGTATAAATTCATCATCTTAACATTTTTTTCCTTCTATATCACATATGCATTCAATCTTATTGTCATGCACACACCCATACTACGAGGCCTATGTGTACGGATGTGACAAGTTTGCACTTGAGAGGGTGAAGCATTGCCTTTTTAACCCATCAATTTTGCAGCCGCATCGACCAGGAAAGCCATTATTACTCTATCTAGCCTTGAAGGAGGAATTAGTAACACTATAGAGAAGTTATGCACGGTTATGGTATAGGTCACTAAGAAGCTCAAACATTATTTCCAATCATACCAAGTTTAGACAATTTCCAAAGTTAATCCTATGAAGTACTTGTATGAAGCTTCTTCATTGATGGAGAAACTTTCTAGGTGGCTAATCCTATTATCTGAGTCTGATATGCAGTACATCACTAAGAAGGTGATCAAAGGCAGAACAATTGTTGAATTCTTAGCATCCAGGTAAGTGGATAACTCTGAAACTTTTGAACTGCACTTTCCATATGAGCACTTGGTGTTGGTGAAAAACATGATCAAAAGGCAATGGAAACATCTAAAAATTTTTATGAAACACATTTTCATGGATCTATGCAATCATCACTCATAAAAACACAGTAAAGAGGATATGACATAAGATAACTTACATGAATGCTGATATCCTTCAATCTTGTTCATCAAAAAAAGTATAGCAAGCTTTTCTAATCCCTAATGTAGAGGATATCCAAACTATCTACAAAAGTAGTGATCAGATTAGTAATCAAAATTACAAATTTCATTTCATAGACTAGTAGAAATGAAAATAGAAGAGGGAAGAGATTCTTGAATTAAATCCAATGAGCTTGCTTTTGAAGGATTGAATTCTGTAGCTTATGCTTGATTAAGATTTTCTTGTTCTTTTCTCTAAATGAACATGAGGAAGAAAGAGGCAGAAAAAATATGTTTTTGTAAACCTAAAATCATATTTTAATTAACCTAATAAGGTTTAGGTAGCACTAGGGCTTATTAGATAGCTTATGTGTCATATTTTAATTAACCTAATAAGCTGACTTAATCCAGTTAATATATGATATGTCTAACACATCTCAAAACCCTAAATAGGCATGTGACAATTATACGTCCATTCTTCATTAGTCAAGTCATGCATGTGCAAGTCATGTGACACATACACATGTATAATCACGTGTATAGCATATGCACTACACATGCAAACTTATATCATGCATATTTGGAGTTTCACTCATCAGAAATGCATGATCCTGATATCAAATTGAATCTCTTTTCATGAATAAACATGAAAAATTCAATCTAATTTATAACCTTGAAATAATATCTCATATTAAGTCAACATTCATTCTCTCTGATTCCATAAGTTTTATGTGCGACGTTTTGGGTTCTTGACATGTTGGTAACATATTATAATATTATTAAATCTCATTCAATAACATTATATGTAAGTTATGAGTGGTGTCTATTCACATATCATATCTACCCAAACGTCAAGAGGTCATCAGTTTGACTATAACCTTTCCATATCAGATATTACTGTAATGAACTCCTTTCACCATACATTATCTCACTTAGGTTTGAGTATGGATTAATGTCAACTCAATACATGATCAAACATGTTAGATCATGCTTTAAACTTGATGTTTTATGTACATAATCTTTATTCCCAAAATACCCCTATGAACTTATTCACTTATTAACATTTCACTTTAGCCAGAAATTTTAGAATCAAAAATTACTACATGCATCATTAAGATAAAACCCCTACATTTAATCCAAGGTGATGAATCCTTTGTTGATATAAAAATATCTTTAACTACTTCATACTATACCCAACCTCCCAACTATGAATGCCTTCTATGGAGGAATAAAGCATAAGAGTCAAAATATAATAATCCATAGCTAAGATAACCTTGATATATCAAGTCTAATGATATGAGTGAGATATATATTTCATAGACATAGATTAATAATCCATATGAAATCTCATTGACAAGGCCTCCAATGAACCAGTACTGTACTGTTCATTCATATGTATACTTTAGACAACTCATGTTATAGTGAATGATAATCACCCCTTAATGAAAGTATAACATGTGCTGATCTATCTGCATTAATAATGCCTAATTTTATTAATACTATTATCAAAGCAATTTAGATATTGAACATTTGCATACAATAAAAATCTCATATCATAAACTCTTTATGAACTTCCCTTATACTATTCCAATACCTTGGACTTCATTATTTAGTTTAATACTAATAAAATAAGTATATAAAATACTACACTTAAATAATGGATAATGCCTTTTATTAATTAAATATTCAATTACACATAAAGCATGATGCTCTAGAGCATACACTAACACTTAGGGCAATCAATGTCCAGAAATGGTAGTTGCTCTTTGATAGTGCAGTTAATAGAAGAGGTGCATGTATAGAGGTTGTGTTGATCACTCATAAAGGTGAACTAATCATACTTTTAAGCGAATGAGCTTTCTACTCACCAATAACATGGCTGAGTATGAAGCATGTTTATTCAGGCTTGAAGTATTGCTAATGATCTGTGCCAAAGAAGTAAAGATATTTGGTGATTTAATGCTCATCATTCACCAGTCCATGATTGAGTATGATGTTAGAGAAGAAAAGCTCAAATCTTATGTTAAATACATGAAGCTCATGATTTGCAATTTTAGCTCATGTAAGTCTATTTACACTTTACATGATGAGAATCAAATGGATGATGCTTTGGCCACACTGGCTTTAATATATGAGTGATCATAGTATCAAGTTTAACTTATGATCATTGAGTAGTCAAGAATTCCTTGTTATGAGAGAGAATAGGTTATGGCGCTAGACCAGCAAGATGAGACTCCATGGTATATTGATGTCATGAATTTTTTAAAGAATTAATGCTTATCCAGAGGTAGCTAACAAGATTAATAAACTAGCTTTATGGAGGTTAGCAACTAACTTTACCTAATATCAGGGTGTTCTATATAGAAGAACAGTTGATGCTTATTTAGAAGAAACTAACAAGATTGATAAGCTAGATTTATGGAGGTTAGCAACTAACTTTACCTAATATCATGGTGTTCTATATAGAAGAACAGTTGATGGTCTGCAACTTTGATGCATATCAAGAAAGGAGATTGAAACAGTCATCCAGATAATACATGCTAGTTTATGTAAGCCTTACATGAATGGATTTGCTTTGTATAAAAACTTCCTGCATCAAGGATATTTCTAGCTTATTATGGAGACAGACTATGTATAGTTTATGTGGTGATATAATAAGTGTCAGATTCATGAAGATTTGAGTCATATACTATTGGTTGAATTGTAGAATTTGATGATACCATAACCCTTCTCAACTTGCGAAATTGATATCATGGGTGAGATCCATTCTAATGCTTCTAATGGGCATTAATACATATTGGTAGCCGTTGATTACTTCTCTAAGTGAATGGAGGTAGAATCTACAGTAAGTTGAGGGTAAAGCAGGTTGTCAAGTTTATAGAGAAGAATCTTATATGCTAATATAAGGTACCATATCACTTAATGTCCAATAATATAGTGTAGTTCTAGGGCTAAATGGTTAACTTACTATAGAGATATGGGATTGAGTATCATCGATATTCTCCATATCACCCTCAAGCTAATTGATGTGTGTTAATAAGTATTATGTTTTACTTGTGTGTGGAATGGTAATTACCTCAAATTTTAGTTTGATTTGATGTTGAATTAGCTTATTTTATTAACATTTGATGTGCGTGTTAAGTGTGTAGATAAGAAAAGCAAATAAAGAAGAATTGAAGAAAGTGTAAGTGAAAAGGGCAACTCCACGATCGTGGATCTCAACTCCACAATCATGGTCGAAGCTTCAATGAAGAGAAGGGTGATGCCAGTCAACTCCACGATCGTGGAGTCTAACCCCATGATCATGATAGAAGCATGAATCGAAGAAAAGGCTCCCAAGCAAACTCCATGATCATGGACTCCAACTCCATAATTATGGTAGAAGAAATCACCCATAGGAAGCAAGATGGAGCACTCCATGATCGTGGACTTACAATAATTGAGAAGAATTAAAAAAATCAAAAACCAAAGTCAGTGGAATTCATGAGAGAACAAAATAAAAGACCATTAAGGAGCATTCAGGAATAATATGGGAGCCAATTGAAGAGTGATCGGCAAGAAAATAGAAAATTAGAAAAGAAGGAAAAAAGCGAACTCCACTCAAGGATTTAAAGAGGAATCCTAGATTGATAAAGGGCATTCTCCTCTCTGCACAGCACTCTCAACTGTATTTTCTTTCTTTTCTTTGTTCTTCTTGTAAATCCATGAGTAGCTAAGTACTCTACAGTAGGGTTTGAAGTTTGAAGTCCCTTGCTAAGGATAACTGTTGTTGCTTGTCTTTGACATTACTATGAATGTTTAATTTTAAAGATTGAGTTTAGAAATAAGTCTCTGCTTTATGATTACAATGAGAGTTGAGTCATGAAATGCTTGAATAGTGAGAGTTCTTTAAATCTAAAAATTGATTCCTAAATGATTTCTTATGCTTTGTAATTGCAACGAGAGTTGAATTATGGAATGCTTATTCATTCTGGGTAGGTAGGTGTGTATGAGAGATCTACATGCTCCTAATTCCTATATGATAGATTGATAGTTTCCCCTAATTAGAGGGCCATGAGAGTGACTAAGTGGATCTGAGGTTAAATGGAAATTTAGTTGATTTCACCTCGAGAGAGGGTAGTCGATGCCATTGGATATCTTGGGTAGCAATAAGCACATAGTTATCAAGTAGCTTGGTGATGACAACTTCATTCCCTACATATTCATCATTATATAGTATTCTTACATCAGCAATATTTCTTACATTTTGGCAGTGGATACTTTCAAACACCAAACTATTTTTCGTCGCTTGAACAAATTAGAAATCAAAGTAGTGGTGGCTAAACCATAAATCCTCGTGGGATCGATATCTTACTACAATAATGTGTATACTTGCAGTAAAGTAGTAATTAAAACTACTGTCATTTCAGGGATGATCACTAATGGGGTAGTCAAAGCATCTAATAATACGATCGAGCAAATCTTGGCCAAGATAGTGTAGACTTACCAGGATTAGTATGAGCAGCTGCTATTTAATTTATAGGGTTACAAAACCATTATGAGGAGTCCTATGGGTGCTACCCCCTATTCTTTGGTTTATAAAATATAAGTCGTATTGCCAGTAAAAGTAGAGCTAAAGTCACTTCAGGTTATTTTTGAAGCTTAGTTGTCAGAGGCTGAGTGGAAGAGGGATATATATAAATAGCTGGTTACTATTGATGAGAAGTGGCTGAAGGCTCTCTATCATTTGCAACTTTACAAGAAGCGCATGACAAATGCATTTAATAAGAAAGGTAAGCCTATTTCCATACAAGAAGGTGATTTGGTTATGAAGCAAGTTAGATTGACTATTTATGATCCATGTGGATAATTTAGACCTAACTAGGAAGGGCCATTCCTGGTTAAGAAGATTTTATTCAAAGGCATTGGTCATATCTTAGACTTAGAAGGGAATGAGTTCTCTGAGGTTGTTAATCTCCACTGATTGAAGAGGTATTTTACTAGAGCAAAGGGTAAAAAGAAGAGCAAAAATAAAATAAAAGTTTAGTGAGCTGAAAACCTGCATAGGTGGTTCACGGAAAAATTAAGACAAAGAAAAAAAGATTGCTCGAGCAGTTAAAAATTTACTTGGACGGCTCATGCAAAAGTTAGAGCTCTTGAAAGAAAAAGGAGAATGTTAAAATAGTTTATTAGAAAATCTTACACGAGACTCATCATTAATAAGGGTTAAATCTGATGCATATTAGAGCTTCTATGCTACTTTTAACATTTTTCATGCAAATATTTTAATCTCATCAATGTAAATGGAATGCATGTTCATGAACTTAGCCATAAATAATTCTAATTTCAAACATAAAACACTATCTTTCTTTATTGCATGTAATTTTATTGCATAATAGTTTATACATTATAGAATCCTAAGTATGGTGCAGCACCCACAACCTATACTCATCACTTGTAGTAGATCTAGCTCCAGGGATCTCTACTAGCATGATCCTATGATAAGGTTAGGTTCTCTTTACATGCTCTAGAAAGCAAGACTGCAGTTGTGCTCTCTTAAACTTTATTAAACGAAGGATAGTCTATCTATGACAGTATTAACGATAGACTCTAGCAGGACTATAGTGCATGTAGCATCTGAATCCCAATAGCAGAATATAGTCTATATACGTCCTTACTGTGATATGCTGAATATACCAACAAGGATATGGCTACCCGACCTCACTCTCAAGGATGGCCTCCATCCACTCAACCTAGCCATCGAATGTCAAAGTCCTCGCCTCACTGAAGGTGTTGCCTCTCCTCATATGGTTATGAGGTGCATACCTCTATGGATCACCCGCTAGTAATGCTAAGATCCTCAGTTTCTCTTGGAACCAGATCTATAAAAAAATTAAAAAAAACTCATTAAGTTAAAAACCTTACAAAAGGATACTAAGGTAAAATTAGAGCAACCCATTGAATTGAAAACCCAAAGAAGCAGTTTAGGTAAAAGTTAAGGTCCAAAGCAAAATTAGATAGCTCAATAAGCTAAAAAACCTCAAAAGAGGTGACTCAGGCAAAAATTAAGGGAAAATATAGCTTTTCTAAGTTTAAAACTACAAAGGTGGCTTAGAATTCATACCGTCAGTAGAAGTAGACTATCATTGAGGCATCCAGACTGACCCCATCTCATTCTATCTACCCTAAGGATTGTCTCAACCATGATCATCAGAAAAGGGGTCTGACCCTATTCCAATCATCAAATCCTCGTGCTTAGACGAATCAATAAATAAAAACTATACCAAAAGTCCAAATCCTTGTGGCTACATAGTCAAAAGATAGCAACAAGATTTATAGAGCCCTCTATAGTGAGCAATAATCTTACTGTCATTGGGCTGATGTCAAATGCTTTGATCAAATAAGGGACTGCCTCTTTGGTAGGCACTAACATCGCTAGCATCACCATCATGCTACACATGACTCTAAGGATAACATCAAACTCCTCGTACAATGGACATAACTTAATATGTCTGAACCAGAAGATATGGGTTGCTAGATCCCAGAACTGCATATTAGCAAGTAAAAAAGCAATGTTGATGGAGACTTGCTAGAATGTCTTCAGATACTGGAGTCCAAACTCACTCAGTTGGCCCTATTTAGTATTGCCTCACTGGCAGGACATGGTATGGAAGATAGAGAGTGATTGCAGAGTCATGATCTATTCTTGCATAAAAAATAGACACGTTATGTTTTGATAAAGAAGCATAACACATGATATTCTTGTAGAAGAATGACGACAACAAGCATTTTGGATTTCACTATTAAATCTAAAAGATAAAAGGCTTGAGTAGTTGACAGTTCTTAGTGTTCGTACACCACAACCTGAGTGTACTAAGCCTTCATGCTATGCTAGGTTGTGCTACTCTATCCTATATCTTAATAAAAAGCTTCAAAGTTTCGACATCATGCATATGGAATTTAACATCATATCTGCTCTAGGCATCGTCATCTCTTGACTGCTCCTCATCCAGATTAGGACTGTCAAGGACTTCAATGTTGTATTATTCTAAATGTGCTATTATTCAAGCAATCTCTTTACCTATTTGCTCAGTCATCTAAGCATAGCAATCTTGCTCCTCTCACTCCAAACGCTAACTCATTTGTATTAGCATAATCATATAGACATATAGGTCATGTATCTATGTATAGACATCATGAATATAATCATAATAGGTACCTACCTAGACGTCCAACATCATCTCAAAGCTGTGATAGTAGCATAGCCCCATTAGCAGCCTTATAGCATCAGCCATGGCATCTCGAGGCACCTATATAGGGCAACCATATATTAGATTAGTTGAATTAATAATATACTAATGCATTTCATCTACTCACATGAGTGGTGTTTGATAGATTGAACTTGATCTCATCCTTTATTGGCATCGGGAAGGATGTCTCATATAGATAACCTATCTCATCATGTGTAGATTAACTAGTTTTAAGGCCACATCAGCTAACCCTTGATGAAACCTTGGGGATGCTCATATCCAAGGGGTACATCTGGTCTACCAGGATCTGGTCTTAATAGTGTTGCTCTAGACGCAGCACTACGTGATCTCTTTAAGGTGCCACCACCTTGAGAACTGCAAATAGCTGGTGAACCATGGTGTCCACATCTACCACTAGAAGTGTTGGGTCTACAGCCAAATCTGCTCACTTTACCTCTAGTCTAATTTGCCAATGGTGTCCAAGTCATGTAGGGCGTATAACATAGACATATGGATACTTTTCCTTATGTCATTGAATAGTGTTCACCCCAGTACATAGAGAAGAAAGCTGCGGGTATACTACTCAATAAAGATAATCCTGCCGAGCATCTTTACCAGAACTTCCTCTCAAAGATAGTCATAGGATATACTATATCCTCCTCTCATATTAAGTGAGATGCCTAATAGACTGAAGATAGTGCCATATGACCAGCATGGTGATGTCAGCTTGGCATCAAAATGGATAGGCAATTCAACACATTTGAGCCCTGTGATCCTAACAAAGATCCCTGGGATGATGGTTATCTCTCCTACTGGCAGGTGGAAGGTGTGGGTAGAGTCCATCCATCTCTCTACCATTGCAGTGATGATGAATTTATTACATCTCTTCTCCATGCTTATGAAGTAAGAGATGTACTGGCCAAAGCAACTCTGTTAAACTCTGTCACAAATTTCCCATGGTAACTACGAGTACCACTCATAGACACCTCAAACACTGCTAACTCTAACAATGGTCCTTTCTCTCTACAAGTGATAAAAATTTAGGTTAGCTTTTAGACTGAATTTTAGGGTCCAAAGCTCTTCTTATAACCCTAAAATTCACCAATTCATGCTTATGAATGCTTAGAATACTAAATCCTCAATAGAATCACTCAAAACTTAGCTTCTTTGCTAATTTTTTCCTGCTATATATACAACATATAGTCCTTTGTATGCCACATATAGGTTATGTGCAATGCATATAATGCTATATATGCAACATATAGCATGAAATAATTCAAAAATAACATAATTTTCTTAAAAACTCTTGATCAAAGCATGCATTCCTAAGCCTAGCCCTAGCCTAGAATTAAATCCAAGACAAATACTAGCCTAAACAAACCAAAAATGCATGAAAAGCTAACTTTGGAAAAACTCAAAAAACCAAACCAAAACATGAGAAACTTACCTTCTCAAGAAGAGCTTAGGACCTATATAAGTCTATGGCAAATATTTGAATAAGTGGTTCATTGTACAAAGCTTTATAGTAGGGGTCATAAGTTGTATGCTTAATTAGAGCATAGCTTAGGATGAATTCCGGGTCTCAGGGTATCAGTTGCATTTGAATTCTAACCATTTTAAAAAAAATGATGGATTTTAAGTGTTGGAGTTGAGATAAAATTAGTTTTAGTGAAGGGAACAAAGTGATTTTTGGTCAGAAGGTATGGACGTATAAATTTTCTACATGATATGTGTAATATATAGTGGAACATGCTTCATATGTAAAAGATTTTGCTAATGTGCATCGACCACTAGGGAGCTTTACTAATGTGTATCATATGTTCATGAAGATACACTCATGAAATTATGCTTCTCATAAAAATTTCAAAATTTTTGGAGTACTTTCTCCCTAATAAGTCCAATTTTTATGACCTACAATATCTGCAAAATCCAGAAAATCAATTAAAATGCAGCAGATTGATGCTCAAAAATTTAGGTATTTTCTCTAAACCATTTCAATTCCAATTTTATTGATAAATTGCTTTTCAATATCTAGCATAGATAAAAAAATTAATCTAGCAGATGATCAATTTTAGTCAAACCTTTGACTACTAGTCAAGCCATTGACCAAAAAGTGTCATATTCTAGCAGGAGGTCCCAAATGCTATTATTGGAGATGACAGACATGTATTTGATTTCATCCAATAGTTGATTAACTTAGAACCAACAGTTGTTCAGTTACACCCGTAGTTGAGACCCTAGTAGTTTGTACGCTAGTATACGGGTAGAGGTCTGTATGCGTATAAGTTTGGTTATACTTTGATGATGTGTATACATGTATGTATGTGTGTATGCTTGTACTTGTGATGGTATTATGTGACACTGTTGCCTTATTGGGAAGTGTGACTTCTCGGTTGGATGAGGGACAGTGATGTTGATGTGTTAGGATTGGTTTTGGAGTGCATTTTACAGGTTTTTGGAGAGTTAGGGGTTTCGATTGAGGCATGTTTTGAGTTTAGGCATGTGGTACGGGCGTACGGATATCCGTACGCCCATACCAAGCTTGAGGGAACAGGGGAATTAAGGTCCTGGAGGTCGTACGGGTGTACCAAATGTGGTACGGCCGTACCGCAGCTCGCAGGAAATTGGGTTTGTTAGGCTTTTTAGGTTGGTACGGGCGTACAGATATTTAGTACGGCCGTACGCGACTTTTAAGGTCATTTTAAACAGATTAAACCTAGCTTTTTCATTAGGTTTCTTCCTTCTTTTCTTTCCTAAAACCGTTCCACACATTTCTAAACATTAGAACTCACCTGATCTTAGTGGTTTTGCACCGTGAAAGCTTGGGTTAGAGCGAGTAGAAGTTCAGAGACTTGGTTAGGCGATAGCAATAGCTTCGGGAAGGTTAGTGTTAGTTTCTCTTGAGATGGTTTTTGCTTCTTTGATTGCTTTTAAGCCAAGTATGGCTGAGTACTTGATGATTGGGGATTGATTTCCCGTATTTGCTTATGATTTGATGATATGAGCTTATAATTCGTATGGTTTTATGATTCTTGCTTGAGATTCCATTGATACTCTCGTATGTTAGCATATTCATAACATCTAGAAGTGTGAGTGTCTAACAGAGTGAGAGAAAATGAGGAAAGGCATGCTGGATCATATATTATGGGATTCTATAATGGAATCATATATAATATTTCCTCCTTCGGGAGTTGAGTCTCGAGACATAGGCATAACAAAAAGGGCCAACGGGCCAGGATTACAGTTGTCCTCCTTCGGGAGTTGAGTACCGGTACATAGGGATCCAGTATGAGAATATATTGTGCACAATAAGGGAAAAGGGAAAGAGGGAAGTGAGTACAGAACAGGAACAGAAACGGGACATCATAGCATTGCATCGTATTGCCTATTACTTGACATGTTTGTTTATGTTTTAAGCGAGTGTGATAGCTAGTACCACTGAGTCTTCGACTCAGCGTTTATGAATTGATGAACGCAGGTTCCGAGCCTACAGCAGAAGGCCCAGAGCAATGATTGCTGACGTCAGCGGAGAGGCGGATTCAATAGTGAATCCCTGTCTCGAGGTGGTCTAGAGCAGCCGAGCATGTGTTCTTTTTATAGCCTTGTATTGTAGCTTGTACATATGAAAGAGGCAGTATTGTATTTGTAGTTTTATGGTGGTTATACGAGTATTGTAATCAGAACCTTTGTATATTAATAAATATACTTTTGTTATTGACATGTTCATTCAATTGAATGTATGTTGTTATCCAGGGTTATGTTTGGTTCTGTTTACGGATTTCACCTCCATACTATCGGTTGTCCCCATACGACGTATAGGTGTACAGGTTCAGGTATCCCTTGTAGTGTATGTAACGGTTTCCCATACGGGAGGTCGTTGTGTATGCTACGGGAGCAT
The DNA here is from genome assembly GCA_948192965.1 of Dalechampia spathulata. Classification (NCBI taxonomy): domain Eukaryota; kingdom Viridiplantae; phylum Streptophyta; class Magnoliopsida; order Malpighiales; family Euphorbiaceae; genus Dalechampia; species Dalechampia spathulata. The sequence goes on along the minus strand of CANYBF010154357.1, from coordinate 19,932 downwards.
GTTACTCTAGGTATGGGCTGGGCGTGACATGTTCAACCTTGATACAACAGTTGATTGCCTCAGAACCAGCAGTTGTTCGACCTTGATCGAGCAGTTGATCACTTAGATTATATAGTTGACCACCTAGTCCAACAATGATTACGAAATCAAACATTTGATTCCTAAACCTTGGTAGCAGGCATCTGAACTCAAAGTTTAGGTGATTTTTGAGCTTCCCAGCAAAGCCATCGGTCTAGCAGTTGACCCTGATCAACATTGATCATCTCGCCCGAGCACCAGGCTCCTAGTGGTAGAATTGGGTTACAAGCTTAACATGAGTATCATATGATCAACATTGATTGCCTTGCCTAAGCACCAGGCTCCTAGTGAGTACTCCCCAGTAGAGTTATAAGCCTTAGCATGAGCATCATAAGATCAACATTGATTGTTGAGCCTAAGCACCAAGCTCCCATTATCAGAATTGGACTACATTTTCCTCACCAAAGAAGATTTAATCCTCAACATAAGCATTTTCTTTCGCCTGAGCATCAGGCTTCCAGTTGTAGCACTAGATCATAAGCCTTAGTATGAGCATCTTAACTGGGTTATCCCCAATAGAATACACTCTCTTTCTCAATGGAGTTACAAGCTTTATCATGAGCATTCTAATTAAGTTTTTCCTAATGGATCACTTTTAGATCCCTAATGGATCATGATTTTCCTCCACGGAATAGCAAACCTCAACACGAGCATCCAACAAGCCTTAACATGAGTATTGAGCCTTGACACGAGCATTGATCATGTATTTTCTTTACCTTTTGGTGAAATGTCATATTATGATTAGGTCTCATTTTAACAAGTTTTGCTTGTGTCATCTCAAAATAATCCTAATCAGGGGGTAAACTGTAGATCCTGACATTTCATTCATGTACTACAACTTCAGGTTATCTTCGATTTAGCTTGGTACAGGTCCACGATATCAATCCCAATTTGTATACATACCTTTTAGCCTTTTACGAGTGCACTAGACATGCAGAGCATGTTACATTTTGCTTGTGGAAGGTGGAACACATAACATGTATTTTCTGATATACAAAGCATATAGTGCTACATACTATGCATGTTAAGTAGATATACACATGGTGCATAACCTTTTTCCCATGCAAACCTAATATGCTCTATATATCACCATGCATTTATGGCATATTTGATTCTTATTGGGCATGGGACATACATCCCGATGTGCCTCTATTAGGTGGCATATATAGGTAAAATTTATGATATGCTGCACATGTACTACTACATACTATGCATATAGCATTTTTTTAGGGCTATAGGCTACACACATAACACTATATGTTACATATATAACACAATATGCTACACACATAGCACTATATACTACACACATAGAACTATATGTTGAATATATCACTCTTAATTTTGCAGAATCCTACATTATTTACTTATTTTTGGCAACTAATGACCCTCAACTGTAAATATAAATCATATGTTTATAGAAAAAGGGTTTAAAAATTGGAAATTATGGCTAAACTCTACCAAATTGATTTCTCACTTAATTAAACACTTAATTAAGTTGTTAATTAGGATTAAAGACTAATTAATCCTCACTTTAAATCCTTAAAATCATTTAGAATCAAGATTGGAAGCTAATCCTATTTGATGAGTGTTGGAATGCCTCTTCCTTTCTCAGTTTTTCTTGATTTCCTTAAGGGTTTTATATTATTGCTTTATTTTTCATTGATTGGCTTCAATCATGAATGTTATAGTAGCATTCTTAGCTTATTTATAGCTAGAATGATATGTAACAGTCATATATTCACCTGGATTTATGATTTGCTTCATATTTGTGCTTAAAAATTTCTTTCTATTTTTGCACGTTACATATAACACATGTCATAGTATATGTAGTGTATATAGCCTATGTGATATGCATATCATGCTATATATGGTGCATATAGCTATTTATCTTTCATGATTTCATGATTTCTTAGATGTTTTCATTTATTTTTCAATGTTAATCAAAGTTTTCAGTAGCATTAGTGGTTTCACAGTAACTCTAATGATTTGAATTCATCATACATTAATGCAATTTGATTAATTTTTGCTTCAAAGTTGATTTTCAAGTTAAATGCTTATTTAATGTGATGTTTATTGCCATTGATGTGATTGAACTTGAATTGGATGTGTTTGCCATCTAAAATTGATGCTAAGATGATATTAGAGTTCTCCAATTTCATTTTCTATAATCAATTTATGTTGATTTTGCTATTAAATCAATTAATTTGCTTATTTTCTCAATTAAATATCATTTTAATTATGTTTTAATTATCACTTGACATGTTTAATTGGATGTCGATTCATTTCTAAATGATGCCTCATATGATCTTAGAATCTTCTAATTATGCTTTTAATTAATTTTGCTTAAAATTGATTATTTTTCATGATTTTCATAATTCGACTTATGTTTATTATTGCATTTTCATGAGCATTATCATTACATTCATTAGACTTTGGCCCCTTGATTCATGCTTCACATGGTATAGAATTGGTCGATCATTAATGTCCAACATCTCATTTATTGCCTAATAATTGTTTGTCTGTTTGCATTTTTCATTTATGTATTTTGGCTCATACTGCCCGAGGCTATTTTTCCAATTAGAGGAGATGTTGCTTAACATCTCAGATTTTTGTATCATCAAAGATCCCTTGCAATAGAATAAACCTCTATTTTATTAGATTCTCTTGACATGTATGATTTAGCTTTATTTCATCGTGTATCCCCTATCTCTGTCTATCCATTTCTTTAAGCCATTATTAGTTTTTATTTGTGTTGCTATGGCTTATTTCACTACCATGCTTGCTTTATCACTACTATATGATGTATACTATGACATGTCATGCTTATGCCATGTCATATTTCACATGTCATACATATGTCAAGTCATCTTTCACATGTCATGCTTATGTCATGTCATCTCTCATATGTCATGCTTATGCCATGTCATATTTTATATATCATGCTTATGTCATGTCATATTTCATATGTCATGCCTATACCATATCAATTTTTACATTTCATACCTATGTCATGTCATATTTCACATGACATACCTATACCATGCCATCTTTCACATATCATGCTTATGTCATGTCATCTCACATGTCATGCTTATGCTATGTTATCTTACATATCATGCTTATACCATGTCATCTCTCATATATCATGCTTATGTCATGTCATATTTTACATGTCATGTTTATGTCATGTCATCTCTCATATGTCATGCTTATATCATGTCATATTTCACATGTCATATCTATACCATGTCATATTTCATATATCATGCCTATGTCATGTCATATTTCACATGTCATACCTATACCATGTCATCTTTCACAATGTCATGCTTATATGATGTTACATTTTACATATCATGCTTATGTCATGTTTTATTTACTATGATTGCCATATCATGATATCATGTCATGATTATCATATTGTATTTGCTATGTTATATCTACTATGATTGATGCTATGTTATGCCACGTTGTGTGCTTATTTCATGCTTATGAATGCTCGCCTACCTAGAATAATTAACTTGACTAAAATGGTAAAATCAAACTTAAAACTCTAAGGGAATATATCTTCACCACCCAAACTCATCTTTGAAGGGTTTAACTTAGTACTCATATTATGGGTCGGTTGAACCAAATTCGAAACCATCTGATAGCGACTCCATCTTGTAACTCTTTTGAGTCTGTATCATTCCTTGAGGTAGCCCCTTGATAAGACTACACTTTTGCTCTAAGCAGGCCCTTGATGCTGTTTATAGCATGCCTCGCTCTAGGTTACGATAAAAGCCCCATCCATAGGTTTATATGGTTCTTTCTATGTTTTACAATAATATAATAAATTCATAGGCATACCCAAGAATAAATGTCTTTCCTTCCTATTTCATTCTCTAGGCATATGCGGAATGGTTTGATTATGTCATGCACATATATATAATTCTTTCTTAGGTAGCACCTCTACTTCAAAGAGCTTATTCCTTATTGATTCATAGAAAGGCAATCCTTAATGTGCACAATAATTAATAATTCATTCTTTTATACAACCTCTAATGAACTTCTTTCTTTTACAATAACCTTACACATATAACACCTCTAAATAGTGTGCTTCCTAAAGTGCAACTATACACGCAAGCGTACAGTTAAAATCTCAACAACTAACTTATTATAGATAGATCATTAATTCAAAATATTTAAAATTTATAATATAATGTTATCATACCTCAAGGATCCTTTCCAAATATGGTTTTTAACTTCTTCAACTAAAGAATATATTTGGTTAACACTAAGTTTATTATAATAAAGACCCTGCTTGCCTAAATCCCTCACTTTACTAGCGAAGCTCAACTTAACCTGGTCGCATCTATTAATTCCACTACTTAAGCCAAGGTTAATTTCCTTAAGTGGTAGGTTAACCCAAGATGAACCAATACTCTACAATGCAACATACCCTAACTACCACATATGTTATTTGGTTTCTTAACATCTTTATTTAATCAACACCTATTTATACAAAATGATGTATCTTTAGGTAATTGTTTCATACATAAAATTAATAGCCTATAAAATCATTCTTATTTCAAAAATTCATGAACACACATGCAAATTAACTTTTCACACAAGTCTCACACATAAATTATAACCTTATTTATTTAAAAATTAATTAAATACCAACTTAATCCACTCATAAGCTAAATTACATAGATATATATGAATATAATTAAATACTATGTATAATTTGATACTCACTAAATATGTTATTCGTAAATAACCCTAAATTATCCCTTATTCTATTATTCACCCTTTTCTCTCTTCTTCTTTTTTTTTATCATATAATTTATTAGTTAGCATCAATCATTAATACTTTGTTAATAATGGTTCCTTGTCAATGTTAATTATATTTTGATACAACACCAACAATATAAATATTTATAAGTATAATAATAAAATAATTCAAATGTTAAAATATTAATCTTATTTAACAAATAACTTATTATGCCAGTAATTTAATTGCTAAAATCAAAAAATATATAACTAGATGTAGTTATGATAGTAATTATAATAATGATAGTGAGTGTGGATATGATAATAAACTTACATTCTTTATACTTAATTATCACTATTCTATTTCATGCTATAACACATTATTAGTCCAACTACTATGAACTAGATGTAATTTAGTTAAAATTTGTAGCGACACCCATCAAACACCTATAAATAAATTAATAAGTAAATTAATAAATACATTAGCGGTCGTGACATGAAAGAAAAACTTAATAAGTTATTTCTCACATATAAGAAAATGTATCTACTTGGTGATTAGATTACAACAAGTTCAACTTCTTCTCCAAATGTTATGAATAATGAAGAGATGTGAGAAATCAATTTTAATTTTGAATGTTAAATTCAATAAATAGAAAATGGTGTTGGTTGGTATTTTATGTAAAACAATAAAACCAAGATTCTTAATAAGTCTATTGCAGATGAAAGAGATGAGTTTCATATATTCTAATGGTGGAACATGAATTCAATAAGCTTTCATGTTCTTTCTTAAATGGCTCAAGGTCTTTTAGCAGTTCTCATTTCTATGGTTGCTTTGGCATCTACATTTATTACTAGGAGAAGAATTTTGGATGAATTTAAGAATTCTTGAGCTCCTAAAATTGTTAAGTCATTGATATATGTTCACAATTGGATTCAAAGACCTCATCAACTAATATGCATCAAGGAACAATTACATGATGTTGAAAACTTTGAATAATATGAGAATTAAATTAAAATTCATTTATATTTATTATTTATTATGTATCATTTTAACTTATGCATAACTTTAGTTACTTTTAATGTTAATCATTTTATATAATATTTCAAATTTACTTGATGTTGGAATTGGATCGAATTTTTAGAATTTTGATAAATGTCAATTTATTTATCAAGTTTATTGATGAAAATTATTTTATGCTTTCATTGGCTTAAATTAGATTATATTATTATTGATTTTTTAGTCATCTCTAGAATCAAAAGTTATAAGTTGAAAAATATTACCCTTATTTGTGATTGGTGAAATACTATAAACTGTTTGATATGTACACTACAGTTAAGATCAAGGATCATGTAGGTTATCATGATCCTTACACAGATAAAGAAAACTTGAACTTAAATTAAAAGAAGAGATTATTATCCTGATAATAAGTTTTGAGCTCTCCCTAAGTTGAAACAGTTGATTTTCTCAATGCAACTGATTTGTTATAATGCCCAAATCATAGATGTTTTTTGTACATTAAAAACTTGATATATACATGAACAGATTAGTTGTTTCCAGTTTAGAAATAAGCTTGAATTTGTGAGAGGGCGTTGTGATCTTCTACTGATGGATCCTTGTAGCATGTAAGTTTCATTTTGTAAAAATTCAATATGACATCAAACAAATATTTGAAATGGTTACACACCAATACAACTGAAGGTTCAGTTGACTTCCTTATTAATGAAAACACACACCAATAATGAAAAGAGGCATGAGTGATACAACTTGCAAGAAGATTTTCATTCGGAAGGTTTGTGAGTTCAAGAAGGATGATCATGGTTACATATCTTCTGAAGATATTCTTTCCAGTAGTATTTGGACTAGTGTAGAATTGGGTTTGGAGTTATGCTTATGATGATTCCAAAAGGAATTTATTATAAAAAATATCTTCATAATGAGAACCATTTTACAAAGTAAACTAAAATTCTTAACATATTAATTTCAAATCATATTAATGTCTTTGTTATTGTAAGTATAAAATTCTTAACATTTAAAAGGAAAAACACATATGATAAAAATAATAAATACCAAAAATAAAAAGTAAAGAATTATATATTGTTAAATCTATTTATTATTTTTTATAAATAAATTTTAAAAGATATTACATTCTATAATTATATTATGATATAATATATTTATAATCTTTGAATTAAATATATTTTTTATTTTACCCTTTTCATTTTAATTTTTTTAATTTTAACATCTCAACTTACTTATATATTTTAAACATCTAAACTTATTATAATTTTTTTAATGTGTTATATGAACTTTAATTTTTATGATTCAGATTCTTCAATTTTATTTATTATATGTCTTTAATTTTTATAAAAAAAATAAGAAATTTATAAGTTAAAAGAGATTAAATATGATATGTTAATTATATGTACTTTGATTGAAAATGAATTAATAATAATAAATATTTAAAAGTGTATGAATAAATAAATTAAAATATTAAAATAAAATAAATAAACAAGATAAAATAAAAAAATTGTCAAATTCAAAAGAACATAAATATATTATATTTTATATCATTTGTCAAAAAGTATAAAACAATATATTTATATGTATGCATGTATTATTGATTTATGAAATGTATGTATGTATTATTGATTTCCTGCTTTAAATTTTATGATTATTATTATGTATTATTATTATTATTATTATTATTATTAATTATATTAAACTAATTCATAAATTTGGTTGAATTTGAAATTTTTAATTTTAAAAATATTTGATTTAATTTTATTTTAAAAATTAAAATAATAAAAAATCAAACCAAATCAAATCAAGTTGAAATCATAAATTTAATTAAATTTGGAAAAGAAACAGGTTGAAGAATTGATTGATTTTTAGGATAAGACAAGAGTGGTTATGTTTTATGTTTATTAGGCTCAGTGTTCGGTTTCTTTCACCATCAACAATAGACATTTTTTTTTTTGTGATAAAGAAATTGAATTTTTTTTTTGTCGAATCTTTAATCAAATAGAAACGTTCCAAACGAAATTGATGATGAAATGAAATGGTTCTGATGTGAAAAAATTATATTTTTATAATTTTTATAATTTATAATATTAAATCAAATATTAAACTTATATTTGACATTTATTCTTACTAATTAAAAACTTATATTTTAAAAAATATAATAAAAATAGAAACATAAGTTAAAAAACATAAATTTCCAACAAAATACTCAAAATTATATAAAAAACTAACAAATAATATATATTTAATTTTAAAAATTTATTATTTATTTAGATAAATATTTACTATTTAATATTTTTTAAAAAATTAATATCATAAAACTCAATAAATATATATGTATATATCATATTTATTAATTGATAGATATAATAGATATTTATCTATCTTATAAGATAGATAAATGTATCATACGTATTAGACATGAGATAAACTTATACATCAAAATATATTATATAACATTATCATAAAAATATTAATAAAATAACAAATTCATTGAAATAAAATATGCTTTCATACAATACTATAAGTAAGAAAAATTAGCTTAGGCTCAAAAGTTTGTATGTTAATTTTTAAACATCATATGATGTTAGATATATATATATATATACTACTTCAATCTACGTGTGGTATCTTTATGCATAAAATTATATAGATTTTACAAAAAAATAGATTTCATAATATTCAATAATATTTAACAAATTTAATAAAAATTAACAATATTCAACAAAATACAACAACAATATTAACTAAATAGATATTGGAAATGTTAATAAAAAATATTTTAAAAAAATAAGAAAAATAAATATTTATTAAAATAATAAATTTGATAAACAAACAAAAGAAGAATAGGACGAAAGAAAAATCCTTATACTTATTAACTTTATCTATACATATTTACTTATATCTACTAAATTTAATTATATTCATAAAATTACATAGATTCTTTTAGAAAAATGTGTATGATAAAATGAGAAGAATATTCAACACTTTTTTACAATAATATTTCAAAAATAAAAGAAATTGAAAAAGATTAAAAACAAGGAGAATGAGAAGGAGAAGGAGACAGACCATGATGAAGTACAACAACAATGAATGGTGAGTGACAAATGCAATAACGAAAGATTATTGGTGTATGATTCACAAAAAGACTGATAAAGAATACATTATTAAAGCAAATCATAACCTAGCTAATGAAAGGAGTAAACATTATTCATGGAAGATGATAGAAAAATGTGTATTTCCGATGGGATGTATTTTAAGAAGATGAAAAGCATGTTAAAGAAGTGAAATGAATTGTATTAGCCATATTCCGATTTCATTTGTTCATTTGATTATTCTACATACATGTTAGCTCACCATATTTGATGTAACCATATGCAACTTGCAAGATGTAATTTTTGCATGTACACTAGAAAGTTCATAAAGATGTATACATATATAAAGAAGTGAATAATAAAATATAGCTTTAATTTTCATTTTTCATTCACGATATAAGTGATTTATGTAATTATAGTGATTAAAGCCACATCTTCCATAACAGTAATCATTGGAAACTAGAATATTAAAGGAGGTGATGCCTTTCATCCTCATAAATTTAATCATCCAAGAATACTTTTGGTTAGCAATTTATTGACATGCCTAAATTATGTATCTTGGAGTAGATCAATAACTCTTGCTTTACATGCCAAAGATAAACTAGGTTTTGTTGACAATACCAATATCCAACCAGTTGTAAATGACATCAACTTAAAGCAATAGATGAAGGTTAATAGTATGGTTAGTTCCTGGCTTCTAAATACATTGTTCGAAGAGTTAGTTGACTCTTTCATTTATTCTTCTTCTTTAAGGGATTAGAATAAAATTAAGGAGAGGTTTGGAGAAAGTAATAACCCTCTCTTATATCAAATCAAGAAAGAAATTAATGACCTCAAGCAAGGTAATCTCTTAGTTTCTACATATTATAAGAAAATGAAGAGATTATGGGATGAGCTCACCTATTTATAATCATTACCAACTTGTACTTGTGGAGCATTTAAGTAAATCAAAGGCATTAATGGGAAGATAGGTTGATCCTGTCACGTCTTTCGGCTACGTAACATGCTCCCGTAGCATGATTATTAATTCTCTATTAAGAAAATCAATAATCATCCTACAAAGGATTCCATACATTTATGATTAAATGCATACATTTTTTTATATAAAAAAATCATGCATACGATCCCTCAATTATATTTGATCCATTATCATACTTGGCATAATTTCATATCAATATCTCACTTATAACATATAAAAAAACATATAAATAAATTTATGGATGCAAAGTGAGTGCTCGATTTAGGATGTGACAGATCTAATTCTTGATGGGTGTTAATGAATCACATTATCATGCCCAAAACTAAATGCTTCTTATAGATCCACTCCTAAGTGCATATAAAGCATTCTCAATGGTTCTCAGGTGGAAAAATAAAAGGAAATACATTCAAACATCAAAGCAATACAACTATGACAGTATGAGGGCAATTGCAAAAATATCAACTAAGAAAGTTCACCAAAAAGGAAAATATGAAATCTGAACATTGTAAAGCATGAGGGCATACAATGGAGACATGTTTTAAGCTATATGATTACTCAAAAAGGTTTATAAAACTAAAGAAGACAAACAAAAGGAAAAATAATGTAGTAACAAATATGATTAAAAAACTTACCTATAGTTATATGGTTGAACAATGAGAAGAGTAAGAAACTATGAGTTATGCACTTATATTCCAACAAAAGCTAGCAAAACATATGAAAGTTCAATCAACACTTGTAGAAGACTCTAGTAATATTGTTTATAGTATATTTACTTGTAACAATCTAACTTACTACTCTAAGTGTGGATATAATAAAAGAAATGATTCATGGATAATCAATTCAAGTGCATCAACTCATATGTGTCATGATATTACCAAAATGAAAAATCTAAAACTCATATAAAAATAGCTTTATTACGTTACTTGCTAGAACAACCTAGAATATCACTCACATAGGTCAAATCCCTATTAATTCTTACATTATATTAAATAACACCTTATATACAACCTTAATTTAGACATAATCTATTACGTATCATTGAACTACCCAAAGGTACCAAACTAATGGTAATCTTTTACCATGACCATTGCCTTATATAATACCTAAAGAATTAGCATGTGTTAGCAAAGAGTGGACAACATGAGAGATTATACTTAATAAGAGCCAACAAACTAAAGAATAACCTATTTTTAACCACTTGTAATCACTCAACTACAAATAGTCATAAACCTAAGAAAAATACACATGTATCTATAGACACTTATGTGAAATTGCATTCTAGATTGGGTCATATTTTAGATTCAAAATTATCACATATTTCAACTTTATATTTTCCAAATAAAGTCTTTGTTTATGAGGTTTGCCTACTTGCAAAGCAACAAAGAATCCCTTTCTAAAAGAGTAAAATAATGATCACAAATATTTTTGAATTAATATATGTTGATTTATGGGGACCAAATAACACAAGTTCTACCTCAAAATTCAAAATATGTTTTCACCATTATAGATGATTACTTAAGAGTTACTTGGACGTATTTTTTATTTAACAAAGCTAAAGTTTATCATGTTTTCAAAAAGCTTCATCATATGGTTCAAATATAATTTTAGAAACAAATAAAAAATGTGTGATCATATAATGGTCCTAAATTTATCAATTCTTAAATACAAACCTTTCCAAAGAACATGAGATTTTACATCAAAAAAAAAATTCCATAGACTCTTCAATAAAATGGTGTCATTAAACATAAGCAAAAAGTATTTGTTTCAAGTGGCTAAATATGACAACATAAGCAAAAGTATTTATTTCATGATTACTTCAAAGATACCATAAAAATATTTTGCAAAAAGCAATTTAACAACCATATATCTTATAAATAAAATGTTAGCCAAATATTTATTTTGGAAAACTTCTTATAAAATCATGTTCAAACGATTACCAAATTATGATCATTTAAGAGTTTTTGTTTGTTTATGTTTTGCTAAAAATATAAATCCATACAAACATAAATTTGAACAAAGGGCATGCAAATGTGTTTTCATTGGCTATACATAAAGATATAAAGCATACAAGTTATATGATATAGCAAATAAAAAACATTATTGTAAGAGATGTAGTTTTTCATGAAAATATTTTTTCATATTCAAGTGGACATAACACACAAGCAAAGACTGTAACCTCATCGTTAATACTACCCAATCCTCAAATTATATTGTCATATCTAAAAGATCCAGCTAATATATTAGATCAACCACCAAACCAACCAACTCTTACCCAACCAATTACTTTGCTAGGAGAAACTGAAAGACCGTCATAATAAGAACCATTAGACCAGTTTACCCTTGTTGAATCTATAAGAAAAGGTAATAGAATCTCTATCAAAGTAGTTTACGCTTGTTGAATATAGTCATGCTTATACGAGTTTCATGTCAAATGTATTATTATCCATGAGCCATAATTATATTATAAAGCTAAGGAGGACAATAATCAGATTTAAGCCATGTAGTTTGAATTGAATCCATTAAAGAAAAAGGCACATGGAAAATAACCACTCTACCCAAGGGCAAAAAGGTAATAGCTTTAAAGTAGGTATATTGCATCAAATACAAGTCATATAGAACTATTGATAAATATAAAGCATGGGTCATGGCCAAAAGTTATAATCAATTAGCAAGGATTGATTATCAAAACAGTTTTTCTCTAGTAGCTAAAATGATCATTGTATGATTATTCTTAGCCATTGCAACGAAATATGATTGGTTAATGCATTAATTTAACATTAATAATGCATACCTACTTGGATATCTAGATAACAAAATATACATGCATCCATTAAAAGGCTATCAAAATGTTAAAAAGGGAAAAGTATGTATACTAATAAAAAGCCTTTACAAGTTTAAATGGAATAAAGAGTTAACAAAGTAGATCCAATGTTTATTATCATGTATGTAGATGATAATAACCCCATTAGGATGTTGCTCTTTATCTTGTCAAATATCTGCTTGGAACGTCTTTTCATTCCTAGGAATAATGATTTACATCTCAATGTCTTATGTCATTTACACTATCACAACCACTAATGCTTTTACGTTTAGATATGGATATAAATATTATAAGTAATTGAATTATTTCATTCATATTTAAATATTTGAATGAGATTAAACAATTACGAGATATATAAGGTTTTATTGTTATTTAATTCAATTGAATGATAATAAAAGCAAACAAATGCGAGTGAAGTGGGGTATTATTTAATTAAAGCAAGGATAGATCATGATTGATAGATGATATACTATAATTGAGAATAATTAAATCATGATAAAATAAAAGAAATAAGGATGTTGAGTGATGGAATTATTGATAGAGGGTTGATGAAATTATATTAAAATATTATGTATAGGTTATCCTATACAATACACATGATAAATTATGGTGGGCTTTCAGCAAGGAGAATTAAACTCAGAAAGGACAAAAACCACCGATTGATGAAGATAGAGACATTCTATATTTTGGTTAGGCAATGGAAGGAGTATATTTGAAAATTTATAAGGAAAAAAGGGATAAAAAAAAGAACAAGTTGGAAACTAAGAAATCCTACTCTGTTTTCTATGATCAACGAGAAAAAGAGAAAGCGGTTGTCCTTACCAAAATCTGATTAACAAGAGAAGATTTGAAGCCAAGGGATGAAGGAAGTAAATTTGTAAACTATTGGCATATAATTCAATAATGGTAGCTGAGAAATTGGCAGGTTGTAAGGTAAGGTAACGTGAGGATTTCGTTTGGAAAATCAAGTGTCCAATGTTATTGTCTTCACTGAATAAAGATGATTGAAAGAAAATAATCATATTTAATTTATTGAGTGGGTTGAAGAGGATGTAGCAGTTGTGTAATTTAGGTAGGATTAGTTTGGGTTATGAAAGATTATGTATGGTATAATGAACAAATAAGATGATTTGCAGCAACAAAGTATCGAGAGGCAAAGAGTTATTCGAACAGAGGGGAAAGACGTAAATATACGCATGAATTCAAAGTTCCAAGATTGAAGGTACTTAAATATGTACATACACACCTATACTACTCTAACAGCAACATGAAAATCAAGTAGATTTGTAGAAAGAGGGATTATAAAACCATGCAGTAGATGAAAAATGAAACCGACGAAGTTAGAAGGGCTGATGGCTTAGCTTCGCTTGTCTTGTTTGTATGCTAGGTTAATAACTTGGTGGTGCTAGTCGAATGGTCTCAACACAGGTGTAAATGAGTTGATTTAAGGCTGCCAAATACAATTCATTGTGTGTTGGGTTGGACATCATTGATCTTACTGCAACTAAGAATTAGCCTAGTGGTGAAGGACTTGTGTACTGATTTATAATGCGATGATTCAACTTAATAACAAAAACTAGACTGACAAAATTTGTTTGCTGCTTGGTCTGGCTCCACAAAATAAATAAATAAATAAATAAAGAGATAACATAAGCATATGCAGGCATGTACATTTAATCCCCCTTGCTTGCCATGAAGTTGCAATTGATAATATCTTGGAGCATTTAGACAAGCTAAGGTTTGGACCCAATAAATAACTAAAGAACTATCCTGGAAGCAGCTGAATAATTGAATCTTAATAATGTGTCGACTAATGCAATAATGAACTGATAGTTAGCCAACTTAAATTTAGTTTAGGCATATATCAAGCTTGTCATTGGACCGCATGCAATTCCCAAGTGCATGACGCAAGGGGAGGTGGTCAAGTGGATTAATTGGCGTGGGAAATGAATACTTAACATAGGAAATTGTAAATTAATTCTAGGAATGAGCTTGGGTAAGATTGTAATGGATAATTCAACTACTGTATGTAGGATTTATAACAATAACTACCACGACATTAGCAGAACCGAACGAACTTGTCTTTTGCTCATGATTAAAGTGATTAGAATTGTCAAGTGAACATGTATATTTGGCGTCTAAAAGGTCCAGATGTTACTGGAATCTAAAGTAATAAGAATGAATGATATGCATTACTGAAGTGAGTCGAAACCCATCTAACGAAGGGAGTAAACATTGTTCATCGAAGGTGATGGAAAAGTGTGTATTCTAATGAGATGTATTTTCAGAAGATGAAAAACGTGTTGAAGAAGTGAAGTGAATTGTAAAAGTTTTAAGGATTAATTATGGGAATACTCGATTTTGGAGGGAATTTTTTATTTTTACAGGGACATATTTGTAAAATTGATTTTTAAATTTTTTTTGCTTTTCAAAATTATTTTTCAACTTTTTTTATTTTCAAAAATATTAGTTTTTGTATTTTTAATATATAATATATTATTTTTTTATAAAAAATGTGGTGAATGATGGTAGTAAATAATAAATCTTGATTTTGAAGAAAAAGAATTATTGTAATCATATACAACTGGCAAGATGTAATTTCTACATGTACACTAGAAAGTAAGTTCATAGAAATGTATATATATAGAAAGTAATGAATAACAAAATATAGCTTCAATTTTCATTTTTTGATCAATGATGAATGACGATAGTAGTGAAGAAAAAATAAAAAGAAAGAGAGAGAAGAAGGAACAAAAAGAAGAAGCAAGAGGAAGTAAAAAAGAATTTAAAGAGAAAAATAAAAATAATAAAACATAAAAGTGAAGATATAAGTATAATTCTACCAATCAAATGTAATAAAAAATTTAAATAATAATCAATTTGATATTTCTTAAAAAATAAAAATAAAATTATGATATTCACTATTATTAATATAATTATTATAATAATATAATAGATCAATCATCGGATATTTGGGCATCAAGAAAAGATTCTTGATTTTAGCGAATTTTGTCACTAAATGGAGACGTCAATCTTTCATCACTAAATTTTGTAACTGTTTGACAATTGGATTGCTTCCTCTAATATTTTAATATTGTAGAAATACTATATTAAGAAATAAGAAATTGATAAATTTTAATATTTTGTTAAAAAGTTAGAATTTAAAAAAATTTAAAATATTTTTTGGCTATAATTTGATGAACTTATAATTTTTTAATAATTAATAAAATAATGTATATATAAGTACTAATTCTTAATTAGGAAAAATTATAGTGATATTATTTAATTTGAGAAATTAAAAAAATTTGAGAATATTAATTCTTTATTAAAAATTAAATAAATAGTTTGTAAAATAATATGTAATGTTTTTTCATACAATTTCAATATTTTTTCTAATAATAATATTAATTGAATTATTCTATAAAAAGATTAATAAATGCAAAATTTATATGTAATATATTATATTTTTGAAGAAATATGTACTTATCTAAAAACATGAATTAAATGATGTATTATAAACAATAATTTAAATTAATAAAGGGAAATATAATTAAAGCAAAAATTAAATTTTTAAAAATGAATATTCAAAATAATGTTGTTTTGGAGGGATATATGGAAAGAGTCCTAAGTCGACTTTCATAGATTGCTAAGCTTTTCCATCTCTACAAAAATAAAATTGTTGAACCCTAATAAGTGAAGTTTATTGATTACTCATAGTCATCTTCTTGTAAACTAAAATTTTCAATCTTAAATTTTTCCAATCTATGATTTGATACTCAAATGAAGAAAGCAAGCAATAGTGAAGTGTCAACAATGGTTAGATCATTTAAAATGCAAAGACATAATCAGTCTTAAAACAAGCTGCAACAATGTTAGTAAAAAGCCCTTCCCTTCTATCTATATAAATCTTTCTACATTTATACAAATTTGTATGAATTCCTGTCAATAAGATTAACTCCTTGATTTAAGCCAATGGTTGTATTTTGTTTAACATGAAGTTGTAGATTGGTTTGCCCTAATCCTCTTCGCTTGAAATGATTCCACCCAGTAATATGCACATATGGAAAAGTCAATTCCTATTCACTTTAAAATGGCTTGAAGGGAAATGAGATGGAAAATAATTATAGTTGATAGAGATTAGGATAGCTCTTGAAATACTTAACTTGTTACTTAATTAGTATATCTTCTTGTAGCGATTGAGAATTATTAACCATGATGAGTGAGGTATATGAGTCACAAAGAGCCTTGTTAGATAATTAGCTCCTTCTAAATTCTAATTGTATTATAGGGCTACCATATTTGGATGTGGTATTGATTAAAGACAACATGGATATTAGTTTAGCTTAGTCAAGTATATCAATACTCATCTTAATTGTGATGAAAATTAAAGGTCTTGATTTTCAAGTTTAACAAATGCATACACTAAACTTTATATATATATATAATGGTTGGAATAAATTAATTTACATATTACACATATATCTTATAAACATTCTCTAGGAATATGATTCATAGTTATGGCATGAATGTTAACTAGTTATGGAAATGTTATTATTGAGGGCAAAGATGATGTTGGTGGACAATTATGATTTAGAAGTATTTAAATTGTTATTACAATTGAAATGTATAAATAACATATGACATAAAATTTGGGAAATATTAGAAAGTTAAAGGAGGCTAACAAAGTTTCAATAGAAACAATATAATGATAAATTGCAAATTTAGTATCCTAATTAACAATTAGGATACGAGATTATTTTGGTTTTAAATTTGAAATTTCTTAATTACAAGTAGGAACATGAGACTATTAAGATATATGATATATTTACACATTATGATTAAACTTACAAGAAAAATAATTTATGAAATATATGAATAGTATAAATCAGAAATGTAATAATTTTATCTTTTAGTGATTTAACAGGTAAACATGAACAATATTTTATAATATTTAATAATAGCTTTCAATGAATAATAATTAGGCATACGAACAATGTCTTATAATAATGACTGAAGGTGGATGTATGAACCATTTGTTGATGGTGGTTATATAAATTGAAAATTCACCAATGCAGTCAGACAATTCATGGATTTTATGGTTATTCAAAAAGTATATATGAGTAATTGACTAATGACATATCTATGCATGAGATATAGAAATTTGTATTTTCAAATTATGGATGACTGTAACATTCACTTATTGAAGTTTAATTTTGTATCTAATTATTATGTTTGGTACTATCATGGTGAATAATACATTTATGGGGGGAGTGCATGTAGTGATGAAAATGAAAATGTAGAAGGAGAAATATGGTTGGAGAAACATCTATTACTAATGAATTAGAGTGTCTGGTGAACTTTGAGCATGCAAATAATGAATAGGTTAAGAAATTTGGAGTATATCTAAATTATGGGTGAAAAAAGGAACCATATTTTAGGACATACAACAGTGGAGTTCTTTGATAAGTTATCATAATTTAGATATTATACATATTGAGAAGAATGTGTTTGATAACATTTTTAACACTGTAATGAACATTGAAGGAAAAATAAAAGATAATGTTAAATCAAGGGAAAACTTGAAAAATTTTTATAAAAAGAAGAAGTCAAAAAAAAAGATGCATCATAGGAAAATATCCAAAGGCATGTTACACTTTAGACAAGCAATCAAAATGTATCTTTTGTGAGTGGTTAAAGAATGTAAAATTCCCTAATGGATATGTCTCAAACATGGGTAGGTATGTTGATATAAGAAAGTTAAAGCTATTTGGGATGAAAGGTCATAATTATCATATGTTTATGTAGCAATTATTGTAAATGCATTGTATGAGCTACTATCGACTAATGTATGACAAGCATTAATTAAGGTAAGCTTATTTTTTGAAACCTTGATTATGAATAAGATATCAATAGAATAAATGTTATATGTATAAGTAGACAAACCTAAAATACATCATAAACTAAAACATATATTTCCACCTAGCTTTTTTGATAGCATTGAGCACCTTTTGATCCATTTGCTATATGAAGCAAAAATAACAAGCCTAGTTTAGTACAGGTGGATATACCCTTTCATAAGATTTCTTTAACATTTAAAATATAATATGAAAAATAAAGCTAGAGTGGAAGTTTCTATTTATAATGCTTATTCGGTTAAAGAGGCAGTAAATGTTTATTTTTATTACTTTAAACCTAATGTATATACAAAGGATTGGAAAGTTGCATATAATGATAAAAGAGATGGAATGCTTGAAGTTAAGGGCACTTTCTCATTCTTTAGATGTCTTAATCGTCCATTTGAAGTGTAAATCTAGATACTTAGATCAAAAAGAGTATATAGTTACTTAGATGTATATTTTATTAAATTATGAAGAAGTTCAACCATTTATCAAGTACGTTTTCATTTCAATATAAGCATCTATAAATTATGATGTTTGTATAAAAGGATCAAATTATACCATTAATTATCATGATTATATCAATCATGTTGTGAGCGCCGGTTTCTGCCGGGGCCCAGAGCGAGGCTTGCTAAAGTCACGGACCGGGGACCGCACTTGGAGCGAAAGCGCAGTCTTCCTAAGGGGTTCCCTTAGGGAATGATACGGACTCGAAAGAGTCGTAAGGGAGTCGCCACCGGATGGTTCCGGATTGGTCTAACCGACCCATAGCATGAGTGCTAGTTAAACCCTTCAGAGATTGGGTTCGGGTGGTGGAGATCTATTCTATGAGTTTCCAAAATCGATTTTACCATTTTAGTTTGAATTAATTATCCTAAGCAGGCAAGCATACGAGCGTAATTATAAACACACAGCGCGTCATGTGTATTGGCGTTGCAAGGTTGCATGTAGAATGACATATAAAGCTATATGGCATTTAGATGGCATGGCATATGCATGTCATGTGATATAGCGATAAAAGTAATATGGCATATGCATGACATGTGAGCATGTATGGCATATCATATGCATGTTATGGCAACCTAATATGTAAGCACATATTATAGCAAATAGCGTATTACGTTATGCGTTAACGTTTTTTGATTCATTTTAGCATTAGGCGTATAGCGTATGCAATGCGTATGCGGGATGAATGACATATCATATGCATGATATGTGAAGTGATGCATGACATGGCATATGTTATGACATGACGTAATAAGTAGCATACCATATACATGGTG
>CANYBF010154277.1:0-14305 GCA_948192965.1 Dalechampia spathulata | reverse complement strand
ACCTTAGAGTATTTGGATACAAATGCTACATTTTAAATACCAAGGATAACCTTGGGAAATTTGATTCCAAAATGGATGAAGGATTATTCTTAGGATATGCTACCTCTAGTAAGTCATATAGAGTATTTAATAAACGTTCTTTGGTTGTTGAGGAATCTATGCATGTTGTATTTGATGAAACAAACTCACTTGGTCCAAGAAAGGACAATAATGATGATGATGATGTAGGTATTCTCTTGGAACAAGGAGTTGAAAAAGAGCTTCAACTAGAAGTTGTTTCCCAAGATTTCGAGAAGGAAGAAGTGAATGGCCTTCCTCCACACCTAGCAGCAACTAAGATTGATCATAATCTTCCGAAGGAGTGGCAATTTCCCAAAGGACACTCCAAGGATCAAATTCTAGGTGAAACATCAAAAAAGGTAATAACTCGTTCTAAATTTAAAGATGTTCATAATAATGTTGCATTCATTTCTCACATTGAGCCTAAGAATATTAAATATGCCTTAAATGATGAAAGTTGGGTCATAGCAATGTAAGAGGAGTTAAATCAATTTGATAGGAATAAGGTATGGACCTTAGTGCCTAAGCCTAAAGATGTATCTATTATAGGTACTAGATGGGTTTTTAGGAATAATTTAGATGAGGATGGAGTGATTACTAGAAATAAGGCTAGACTTGTTGCATAAGGATATTGTCAAGAAGAGGGTATTGATTTTGATGAGACGTTTACCCCTGTAGCTAGATTAGAAGCTATTAGGATGTTGTTAGCATATGCATCTTATATGAATTTTAAACTCTTTCAAATGGATGTCAAAAGTGCTTTTCTAAATGGTTTTATAAATGAGGAAGTGTATGTTGCACAACTTCCTAGTTTTGAGGATTTTGAATTTCCAAATCATGTTTTTAAACTTACTAAAGATTTATATGGCCTTAAACAAGCCCCTAGAGCTTGGTATGATAGACTAAGCACATTTCTTATTGATCATGGTTTTCATAAAGGAAAAGCAGATACTACACTTTTCATTAAACATTACAAGCATGACATTCTTCTTATTCACATTTCTTATTGATCATGGTTCTTCATCTGGTGCTGCTCCTGAGTCTTCTGTTCCAGCTATTGGTGATCCTTCTGCTGGTGCTACTCCTGCTACTGCCTCTTCAGATCTTATCTCATAGCAGCTTGCTTCTATCATGACTAGTCTCCAGCTTCTTACCCAGCAGACTGCTCATCTTACTGAGCAGTTCGATGCTCATGTCGCTGAGTTTCATGAGTTCCAGACCACTACCACAGTGACTCTTCAGTCTCTCACCATTTTGATGGAGCCTATCATCATTCCTCCACCAACTCCACCTCCTCCTCAGGACCCTGAGTGATCCTCTCTATTTTGATGTTGTCAAAGAGGGAGATGTTTAGTTTATTATATGTTTAGGACTTCAGTGTATAGTGGAGTAGTTTGTTATTGTTGTTGTTTTCATTGTTTATCTTTAGTGTTTGTTTATTTTTGGATATTGTATCATTTTATATCTCTTATATATATTATGATGTTTATTCAGTTCATGTGATTTGATGTTTATGTTTGTTTATCTCATCTCTGTGTATTTTGGTTGTTTGTTGATGTCATTGACTGTATTTTTTAATTGTATGACATATATTCCAAAATGAAGGGGGAGATTTCCAAAATGTTAAAATGTTTTAAAAACAAAATGTCTTTTGAATGTATTATTGCAAATTAAACTTAAATTAATTGCCAACATCAAAAAGGGGAGATTGTTAGACCATAGGTTTTGACTGTTGAGTCACGTGTGAGTTAATTTAAGTTATTTGCAATTATCTAAATGTTTTCTTATATGGTACGGGCGTACCAAATATCGTTTGTGTGAGGTACGGTTATACGGCTGGTCGTACCTAGTGAGTATTGTTCCATTGAGTTTGGTACGAGCGTACCATTGGTTGGTACGGTCGTACCATTGGTTGGTAAGGTCGTACCAGAGCTCGCAGGAAAACGCTGTATCAGGAAACTTGCTTCGGTACGGGCGTATAAATGGGTGGTACGACCGTACACGAACTCGCAGGAAAATTGTGTATCAGGAAACTTTGGTGGGTACGGTCGTACCACAGTTCCCTCCCATTTTCTAATGGCTAGTTTTGAATCCGTATGGGCATACAAATACAGTACGACCATACGTGACTTAGAAATTAAGTTTTAAAGTCTGATAAACGACTAGTTTCATTGATACAACTTTCATACTTTCTTTGCTAACGAAAATATACTTACAGAGCATTCGTTTTTGAGCTATACTCATCTGTTACAAGTAAGTTTCAAGCTTGTCTCTTTAATTGCTCTTTGTGTGTAATTGTAATCATTGTGGAGTTGGTGTGAGATTAATCCATTGGGGATTATTTTGTGTTTGAGTTGATTGTAAGATTAAAATTGTAAAGGTTAGAGTGTAAACCTTGAAAACACTGGGGATTGGATTCATTTGGGAATCCTTATTGTGTAAATCAATTGATTTTAGTGGAACCCTAAGTTGAGACTTAGGAGATAGTGGACGTAGGTAAGAGTTGATCGAACCATTATAAATCGTACATGTTACCAGCGGTTCTAGGAATTTCACTTATTTTTTTTTCAATTATTTAGATTTTTGAATAGAAGACTTTAATTTTTTAAAATCAAATTAAATTAAATATTTTTGATATTTAAAATTTTTATACTTGGGCTCAAAAGCCCATAATTTATGAGCCTTATTTACAAAGTGTCAGTTTTAAAGTAATTTGAATTATAAAAATAAATCATATTAGAAAATGGATAAAAATTTAAATGATAAATAAAAAGTATATAATTTTAAATTAATAAATAAAAGTTCCACATAAATAATATTTGATGGGGGAGAAAAATGGAGACAAGGAAGAATGAAATGGGGTGAAGCCGAAGCCGAAGCTCCATGAAAAATTAGTTACAGTCAAACGTTCAACTGTAAATCGACGGCCTTGATTCCATACAACTAACAATCCTGCTGCGTTGTCTATTCATAGCATTCAAAAAAGGAAAGAAACAAAGGAAACATCGGCATACTCTAGGCCCAGTTTTAGCACCAAACTCCTCCCCCATTTTCGAAGCTCTGGCTACTTCGGTTAAAAGAAGACTCTTTCCCACTGATCAATCTGTAAGCTTTCATTAAAGCCCTTTTCTTTTTCTTGTTCACATTTTCGTTTTGGCTGATAAAGAAGTGGTCTTTTTTGTTCATTAATTTCGAATTTTATGGGTTGTTCAGATGGGAACTGTAGATGATGTAGCCGAAATTGATACCTTGGAAAGGGGTTTATTGTCAGAACCACATGGTGGTGGTGGTGGTGGTGAAGAAGAAACTGATGATGATAGAGTGCTTTACACGGCGTCTTTTCAAGAAACGGAAGAGAAATTTGTCAAGTATCAAACAGCTCAGTGGGTTATGTACTCTTTGATTCTAATATTTGCTTGGGGAATTGGGCTGTTCATGTTTCTTTATTTGCCAGTCAGGAGATATATTTTGAGGAAAGATATTCAATCAAGAAAGCTCTTTCTTACTCCTAATTCCATTGTATATAAAGTAATGACCTTTCTTTTCCTTTCCGGGCTTTCATTACGGTGGAACTTTTAGAATGCTTTTGTTATTTCTTCTTGGTATGGAATGAATTTAAGTTGATGAATGCATATTCAATGCAGTTACTTAGAATTCAATGACAGGCGTGTTCCATTAAATCATGCACGGATTAGGTAGGTGCATTAATGATGCTTTTCCTTTTTGTAATTCCAGGTGACAAAACCAGTTGTATTTCCATGTTTTGGAGTGCTACAGAAGGAGAAGCATGTTCTATTGGCTTCAGTTTCTGACATCATAATTGAGCAAGGTACTTGTCATGCTACTGTAACTTGTTAACTTCACTTTTTTGTTTATGGATATTTGGTTTCTTCTTGTGTGTTTTGGATGATTGTTGGAGGGTGGTTGAAAGGCTAAGACCTTATGCTTTTTCCACTGCCGTTTGCAAGTGTAATTTATAGGTTGGATCATGCATAATCCATTCTAATTCTCCAAGTAATTTACAATGAAAAGGATCATGATATATATTTCTCTTTAATCACGTTGGTTGAGTTGAAACATGAACCAACGTTTTATTCAAAAGATGGGCCTTGACATTTGTTTCTCTCTTCATTTTAGTTCTATTAACCTGTAAATATAGAGTAAATCCACTGCTTTCTAACTTCATATTAGTTTATGGATATCTGTGTTTTGAAGGATTGTGGAAGGGTGATTGAAAGGCTAAAACCTTATGTTTCTTCCACTGCCATCATAAATGTAATGGATGAGTCGGATCATGTATGTTACGTTCTAATTCCCTGGGAGAACGACATATGAATACAATTTGGTGATGCTCAACAGATTCATGTGATTTACAATGAAAAAACTATAATGTTTGTTTCTTTCGATCATTTTGGTTGAGTTGAAAAACAAATGAAAATTTTCTTGAAAAAGATAGGCCCTCCCATTGCACTCGTCAATAAGTTTAAGAGTATACCCAGTACTGTCTAAGAGAGTTCCTTCTAAGGTTATGGCAGAGAGTTCATTTCTAGCCTGAGCCATTGTTTTATGTTGTTAAAGTTTGATAAGCTTTCTATTGCTGTCAGGATATCTGCAATCTCTTTTTGATGTCTACTCTGTGAGAATTGAAAATGTTGGTGTGAAAAGGCCACCTAGTGATGATGTTCGAATTCAAGGAATTGCAAATCCGGGGGCTTTCAAGAAGGTACCGGCGATTCTTTGATAGCATTTCCTGCAACTTATTCAAAAATTTCAAGGAATTTAACCATTTCACACTCATTACGTCCACTTCAGGCTGTCTTGACGCAGCTATCACACGTTCGAAGTGAGATTCTATCTAGACAAATTTCCGCAAGGGATGATTTTCCTAGTCTGAGGCTAGGCCATTCATCATCTTCTTTGGTATACCAAATTACATTACTATGCTCATTTCTGTTGCATTTTTTTTGTATTTATTTTTTCCTTCCCACCTTTTTCTAACTGTGCACTCTTTGTTGCATTTTCTTCTCTCCTGTTTTTGCAGATGTCCCCAATTAGATCTCAGAGGCATTTGTCCCCAGTTAGATCTCAGGGGCTTATGTCCCCAGTTAGATCTCAGAGGCATGATTTAGTACCTGGTTCAGGTGAAGCAATGCTTCTACTAAAACTAGAAGAAGTTGGAAATTCTGTAAAGGTAAAGGAGAATAAACCCTCTGGAGTCATTTTGCATTGTAGGCTTTAATCTTTGTGCTGCACAATAATTCTTGGTGTTTTGTTGTAGAGAGTTCAAAGTTTGATCGAGGAGAAACAACATTCTCAAACATCAGAATTCATTGGCTAAGGTTAGTGAATTCAAGTAGTGGACTGAAATGGGAAATAGTTTGAATTGTGTAATATAGCTCTAGCGAACTTATGCTTTACTTGTGGGAAAATCTCAGTCGCAGACAATCCATGGGACATCAGTGTTCACAGTTCTTGGCCTGTTGTTCCATTTGTCATACTGCTACTGTACGCACTGAAGCTGCTCTGGGCAAGTTAGCCATACTCATCCGAGTTCATTGCTACCTTTTTTTGGATGTGAGGTGGCTCGGATAATTTCTATGGAGTCTTGTCATTCATTCGGCTTTTTTACAGCGTGTTAAAAAATGGATCATGGTTCCTGTTCTCCATACTGCCACACCCATGTTAATTTTACTTGATAATTTCTTAGAAATTCATATGCGCTGAAAGTTGATAAGCGTGCATATAACCTGGAAAAGTTGCTATTCGTCTAAACTCAACTGAAGTAACAAGAAGCCAAAGTTGCAATCTTACCGCCTCACTATGAAACCAATGAATCATGAAGTGTAGGAATAAATAATCGATAAACTAAAGGGACAAAAATACATGGGAGCTACTTCTTGGATTCCGAATCAGTTCAAAGCCAAGAATCATTCACTTTAAAAGTAAATAAATTTACAGAAAACATGATCTTCATAAACAAGAAGCAAAAATTTCAATGTTTAGTGATCAAATTGCTACCTCACTGCCTCACCATAAAACAAATGAAGCATGATGCTGTTTAACAACACACTATACCTCCGGTGCTTTGTATAAATAATTGATCAATCATACAAGTTGGCAAGTGCAAAAAGAAAAGGGAAAAGAAAAGAGAAAAAACCTTTGAATCACTCATTTGGTATAAGGCTTCACCTGCTTTTTCTCTTATTCCCTTTCGTTCGAGTCTTGAATCTCATGAATTTCATGGAAAGTGCACTTGAAGCACTCTTGCCCTCAAGCTTCTTGGTCATTTTCACCACACTTGCCATACCTTTCCTAGCAGTTGCACGATGTTCCGCTCTACGACTCAGCATCTTGCGATCAAGAGGCCAATATGCATATGGTTCAAGCTTGTCCTTCTTTTTCACATCACCGCTAGCCTTCTTGCTAGCATATTCATTCCCAGTGTATGCCCATCCAGAGTCTGATACTTTTTGACGCTTTTGGGCTTTTCTTGAACCTACAGAAACATGACTGCCCACTTCACTCCTCCCATCTGAATCAAGGTTGGAGGGCTTTTCCTTCTTTGGCTTCCCACCCTCACGAATTATCAATCTCCCTTCAGAGTCTATCTCCATCTCATCATCTGATTCCTGTTTCCTTTTTAGATGCTCTGATGCTCGAAAAGCTGCCCTTGTTCTCTGCTGATCAAGCAAATCAAGAGGTTCATCATCTAACTGGTCCAAGTCTTCTGGCAAGCTCTTTCCGGACTTGCGTGTTCTATTGGACCTGGACAAATTAATTAGGTTGATTGGAAGACATCGTAAAAATGCATACTAACATGAACCCGAAAAAAGTCATATTAAAAGGGCTTACGATTAATTTTCATAAACCATCCAATTCTACAGTAATAATATAGCAGATTCAGAAAGTGGCTAACCGTAAGGAAGCCTTGGATTTGAGCTTCTGGGAACCCTTGCTTTGTCGACCAGAAACAGTCTTTGTATCCATAAAATCAGTATCACTGTCACCTGCATCTTCATCTCCAAAATTGGAGAATATTTTTGTATGGTTCCATCTACTTAACCTGGACATGAAGAAATAGAAATTAAATATCAAGTAGGACATTAGTACACAAACAGTAATACCTGAAAAAAAAACATGTTTTTTCAATAAGATTATCACATACATTCTGTCCCAAAATAAGCATACATATGGAGACCATCACAACTAACTCCTGTCACTGACTATGAGAGTTTAATTCATTAGCGAGAATGCCTGCACTTTTCTATAAAAGAAACTTGCCTTGTGCAATTCTCACCATATTTTCTTTTTGAAGGAAATTCTTCCTAAATATGCTAACTAAGAACAACCATTACTCTGCAGCAGTGCAGATTCTCATTAGATGCACCTAAATTCTAGGCTGTGAACGTAGTATTAGAATTTAAACTCATTTAGTAAATAAAAGTTTTCATTCCGTTCTTCAAGACAGAGCCGGCAGAAACAAAAGTGAAACTGGAAAATAACATACGGCAGTCTAGTGACTACTACAATTAATGACTAAACAGAGTTGATCAATACTTGTGCATCAATCAGCATTAATAAATGCCCATTTATGTGACAATAGACAAGAGGAGGTCATCAATTAATTTTGATAGCAATTTGTGCTGTTCGACTGTGAGAGAGTGATACCTGGATGTAGTTGCCTTTGACAGGTGAGATCTAGCATCCTCAGAGTTACCTGCAAGCTTTCTCTCTTTCCGCTCCTTTATCTAATTCAATGAGCAAGTCTAAAGATCATCAAGAGAAGCTTCACGAAATAAAAAATTGCAAGAGTCTAACTCTATATGATGTCATCTAAACAAACCTTCCGAATGTTACTAAGAAGTCTCATGTGTTCTGCAGGCATCACTGCCTTCACAGCATCCAGGCCACATTTCCTTACAAGCATTTCCAACAGATGCTTAACCTAAGAAGAGTTCAGAAGTCACAAATCAGAAATAACAATTTAGGTCTCTAGGCAACCTGACAAACGCAAACCAACAAAAGATATATAGTTAAACTAATTCTGATACATACTGCATACCATGATGTTCAGAACATATCTTAGCCCCATTCATAATATATACAACAATATTCCACATGAAGAACATAAATAATGTGCCATAGTAACAAATTCCAAAAATAAAACCACAAGATTATACTTGATACTACTATATCCTACTACATAGTAAATGTAGATGCTAGGTGCCCCACGTAAAGGTGTTGAATATGTGGTCGTACAATGGAATTTAGATGAAATAAGCATCAATAAGAGAGAGCATAGTTTAATGATTCATCAGCAGCTCTAAGGACCAAATAGCATGTATATTAAGAAAATTTAACAAAAAAAATTTTTATCCGAGATTTCTAGATGTACACAAACCTTAGCTTTGAAATGGTTTTTGGTATCATCTTGCCATTTGAGTAAGCCTTCAACCATGCTTCCCAAGTGCATCTGAAGCCCATCAGACTGTGATTTGGCAACCAGAACCTTTAACAAGCCTAAATTAGCCTGAACCGAAGGCAAAATATATTCAGTCCAGAAAGTGTTGCTATAGGCAATGCAGCAGAATTGTAAGATACAAAAAATATAGTCAAAACACACTATTAAAAGCTAAGCAACTGACTTTAATGATCTCTCGGTTCTTTCTCTGGAGGAGGAGAAATGCAGATGGAAGCAACTTATAAGCAGTAGATACAAGGTCTGAGAACTCGTAAGCCAAACGAGCTAAACCTTTGACCGCAGCACTAACCATATGAGGAGTTTCTCCAGCCAAGCCTCCAGCCACCTGTCACCGAAAGAAAAGGTTGTCTCAACAATACAGTTCACATGCATACAGATCAAATTTCATTTGCATAAACCAGAGGAACACTGGATGGCAGCAGTCAACCAAGAAATATATATCAAGCAAGCATTAACTAAACACAACAGCAACAACTAAGTAGTTTGGTAGTGCCATGATGGGACAATACTAAACAGAAACATACCATGTTAAAAAATTGATACAGATTCTCCCGGTTTCCACCATTTTCCTCATCTCCACAGGCATGGCCGATTTGGACCAACACATCATAAGCCCTGTTCCTTGTCTTTTTGTTTGCCTGTAATATAAGGAGAAAATATAAGGTGAAAAGTCGGTGATAAATAACAGAAAGAACTAAACTTCAAATATATGATGAGATGAATATAGTTGATGTGACGTGTACCAAAAATTCCTTATAGCATTAACATCTTTCAATTCAGACAAATAGAAGATTTTTCAATTTACTATTTCAGATTCAGCCACCACCCAAAGGAGCATAAAATTATGATATTGAATGATAATAACATGACCAAAAAAGATTATCAGAATTCCACATTCAAGCACTAGATTCCAATAAGTAAAACAACAGCTAAAGTCGACATTCAATCAGCTTTCCTGCTCTCCTTCCCAAATTCATTTGTAATTGTAACTAATAAGCAGTAGAATCTACAATAATATTTAAGAAATCATGCACTCTGGTAGGTGTCATCTTTCAGTTCATTGAGATAATGTAACAGTTCAAAATATTTTTGATTAAATTTCCCGACTGTATGCTCAAATGCAAAATTGAAAAACCAACATGTGAATGAAGATTGCTTGATAGAGATTACAACATTGCTAGGTCAAAAAATTCAGTCTCGGACTCATAACCAGAACTGTGGAATTCCAGCTTGAAAGCAAACATATCATACACAAAGAGAGTAGGGTAGAAGAATTCTGAAGCCTTCATTCCAAGAACCTACTTCAGTTAAACCATACATAGAAAGTTAGCATTCTAGCAGAAGGCAAATACCTCTTTCAGAGCAAGAATTATTTCAGTAAGAAATGAATTAAGAATGTCACGCTGCCTTTGCTCTGCTGCATTTCCCTGGGACCAAAAGCACTAACATGGATTAGAAACTGATACTACAATAGATTAAGAAATCCAAACTGCTTGCCATTCAACTCTAAATATGATGAGTTGCATTTATTACAACCTTGGAAACATGAACCACCAGGAAGTACAAGCAATCAAGTCTGTGCCGTTTCGCAGAAAAATGGCAGGAAGGCAAGACATTAATCATTAGTTGAAGCAATTCCTCAAGTGCTGATGAAACAAATGTGTCGCAGTTCTGGCCAAATAAGAAAACAGAAAATTTAATCAGAGACAAAAAAACTTAAATTTTGATGAAAGGATAATATCCTTCCAATAAACTAATAGAACATTTATACCTGGATAACAATTGAAAGTACTTTGTATGCTTTCTTTTGGATCAAACCCTCAGTATCCTGCAGAGCAACAGCAACGGCAATAACTATAACATAGCAACATAAATGCATTGCAGCTTCTACCAGAAATAACATACCCAACAGAGCATGGAATATTTAAAATTTACAAACCTGTAATGCAGGCTTTACAGCACTAAATAAAACATTAATTTCTTGAACATCCAATCCAGGCAAAAGTGAAACAGCCAAATCAAATAGTCGTGCCCTGTTGTTAAAAACCATGTAAATGCACTGATCAACTCACTGCAATCAATGGTGCAAAAAATACAAAAACAAATTTAAAATAACATCAATGGTTAAGAATAAAGTGGGGGTAAAACCTTTCCAGTGATTGCATCTTTTGATTTGATGACTCATCAATCTGCATAGAACTAGAATTTCCAGAACCTCCAGACTTAGTAGCCTTCTGTGTGACGTCCAAAAGTTTCTTCATCGACCTCACAAAAATCCGCTTGACTACTTTCTTGTCAGCTATTGAAGCAAACTCTCTAATTACAGACTGGAACAGAATAAAAGAGCAGCACACTTCATTTTTATAATATAATAATATAGGTTAAGTTGCCAAAACATTAGCATTTAGCCAATCAAGGAACAGAAACATCCTATACAATGACAGGACATGTGGCCACTTTTTCAGTTCAGCCAGTAGAGACCATCTAACAACTTTTTCGAGGACATAAAGTTCAGATGTCAATAAAAGCACATATTTCAAAGAAAGGACAAGAATAAGCAACAAATATCCCTGATGAAACAACAGCACTTAGGTGATTCAGATAAAATTCCAACAGATGCAGGAAAGGCTGACAAAATTTGCTTTAACAATTTGAAAAGTGATTATCTGGTCTGGGAGGGACATTATTGTAGATATGATTATCAGTATTTAAAAACAAAACTTATTTGAAAAGTAAAAACGGGTGTCCAAGGATAGATACCTCATGAGATAACAACCACAAGGTATTTCAACAGATAAATAAATTGCAGCCTGATTCATCAATTGCTAAATATGTGTACCTGCAAACAACCCCCATCATCCTTGGAGGATTTTAAGAGTAGTCCTGACAAAACGGTCAGAAACTCAAAAGCAGACGCCCTCAGCACACTCAAATTATTTTCAGTGACCTGTGGGCTATAACGGGCCATAGCTTGCTTTCTGGCAATACCAACTTCAGTAAAATTCAAATCATCATTTTCTTCATCTATCCTCTTATTTTGTTGAATAAGAATCTGCAGAGCATAACATATCACTCCACGAACATTACATTCTTCACGAAGAGCGGTGCATAAAACTTGCTGTAGATCCTTAAAGCTTTCTGAAGTATCCAATGCATAATTGCAAAAGGAAGGTAATAAGGACCACAAAGAGTATGCAAGAGCATCAGCATTCCTTGCAGAGACAACTCGTCCTTCTTGCTCAAACTGCAATAAGAAAGAAGAAACTAATGATGCTACAAAATTATAAACATTGACAGCAAGAAACCAAATGATATGAATTCCATACTTTTTGTGACTTCTGCCTTATCTGGCCAATCATGGCCAAAACAGTCTCTGTAAAGAAGCTTAACTGGGCACCAACAGTATACTGCTTCAGAATAGGAAAGAGCCAAACATTAACCTCAGACAAGTCATCAGCCTCTATTCGAAGAGGTAGGAGGCTCAAAAATGTTTCCGGCCCCATTGCACCAAGAGCAGATCCAAGGCACTCATGCAACTGCATGATGACAAAAAAAAAAAATCCATGTATCAGCAGAAAGTGAATGTTCCAAAACAAAGATGGAATAGCAACAAATTCTAATACATATATTTAGGCTTCTTGCGTCGGCCAAGTTTTCTGTTTTCTGTGTAAGTAAATAAATACCTGTTTTCTATGTGGAAAATCTTCATCCGACAGTCCCTCCATATCAGACAAGTTCTTAAGGGTTCCTTTCATAAAATATGAAGCACGGTTACCTGAAAAAGAGAAGAACGGGATAATGACAAATGATATCTCACTAATATCTAAACCTAAACAAAGAAAAAACTTTGAACTTTAAAGAATAAACAAGTTGTAGAAGAGAAGCAACTATCTTATAGGAGCACTATAAATTATTAAAAAAAAAAAAAGCAAGCAAAAGATGCAGTATAGAAAGAAACAAGAAAACCAAAGACAAAATAATTGATTGAAATACCTAAATTATCAAACACTGTAGAAACAATTTGGAATACCACGTCCCAGACTGCCGAGTAATGATAATCAAGTAAGCTCTCAATAGTTGCACACACTTTTTCGATGACAGTCGGACCAGATGTTCTAGGTTGTAGGTTTTTATTAGCCAGGATTTGATCTACTCCCTGCTTAATCAAACTTTCATCAATGCAATTATTTATCAGACTCTTCAATGCTTCCATTGCTGCAAATATGGCCTCCTCATGTTCAGATGCCAAAATATCTGCCATGCGAAAAGTGACCAATAAACCAAATTACCTTTGAAGTTGCATAGATGCCTGAAATTTTAAAACAAAGCTGAGAAACAACCCCTTTACCTTTCAGTGTGCTAAATACGAGAGGCAACTTAACCACACAAATTTGTCTATTCAAGTTATAGACTTTCTTCATCCCAGCATCCAATAACCGAGCAGTGAATGTCAAATTATCAACAGATGTTTCATTTGATGATACAGACGCAGCCAATGAGCACAAAAGATCAAGCAACACTTCTGGGGAAACATCAGAAGTAGGGTGCAAGCAAATTACATTCAAACTACCAGTTATCCGCCTAGTAACAACAGGCTGCCGCAATTCAAGCAGGGTTTTGTAATACTTAAGAATAGTAGTCTTGCATTTGATAGACATAAGTGGGAGGCATTCTTTAAATGTATCAAGAATATGAAGAACCTCTTGAGCTCCTCCTCGCGGTCCTTCATTATCCTTGGTGGAATTGGATCCACCAGCAAGAAGCAAAAATCTTTCGAACGTAGAAGTAATCCCTTCACTTGCTGGCACTAACAAGGATGTTCCTTGAAAACTTTGTAATACGTCACGCATGCATGCATTTGACTGATTTCTAACCTGTTTTAATTCATATTTTTTTAAATCGGTTAATTCGATTATTATGTAAAATCAATCATGATTAATTAATAAGTTAAATAAGAATCAAAGTTATTACCTTTGGTCGCGAATCAATAATAAAACCTGACAAGAGGTTATACAATCGAGAAACATCGCTCCAATTTACTGTATCTTTAACAACTACCACATGCGAAATACACTTCAAACAGGAAACAATTGCACCAACTGTCAACGAATTCAACTGTAAAACCTTAACGATAAGTTCTGACAAGAAATCGCGCTTTTTCTTCAAAATTGGAGCCGAAATTCTGGGGAGAGAAAGGGAAAGAATGGTGACGAGAGAATCGATCACGTGAGAGGGAGGGTGATTATTATTGTGGTCAGAGATGAGACGATCAAGGGAGGAGCAAGCGGCACCGAAATAAGCAATCGGCGTCAAAGGGAGGTTTTGGTCTTTGAGTTCTTGTGACATGGCACCAATTACAGTGCAGAGGTGTTGGTGATCTTCTTGTGTGGAAGCAGAGAATCGGGATAGAATTGAATCACAGAAGTCTTCTGTTGTTGAGGAAATGGTAGAAAGCTCGTCCAGCTCAATGCCTTCCATTGTTGGCGATGGAAGTGAAAATTCAGGAGTTTGCAGGAAGATCTGAAAACCCTAAAATTTGGAGAGGGGTTTGCTAGGGTTTAGACAAGGGTGACGGTTAAGATCTTATTTGGGCTTGGGTTTTAAACAGCCAGTGGTTATAGCGATAATTACGGGATTACCTAAATTATATCATTGGGTTTTTTAAAAACCCAGCCCAAAAAGGTTTTCTTTCATCTTTCCCCAATTTCTTACACGCATACAACATTCTCACTTTTCTTTTCAAGAATACCCACTTCTCACTAT
>CANYBF010154197.1:0-17086 GCA_948192965.1 Dalechampia spathulata | reverse complement strand
ATTCATTGAGACGTGCTACATGAATGATTGTTGTTTTGATGCTTGGATTGATGCTTGATTTACATGATTCGATGCCAAATGGTCCAAGCTTATTGATATATGATGAATTGTGTGAATTGTAAAAGCTTTCATGCATGAAATGAATGATTGGTAATGATGTGATAATGCAAACATGCATGGAAAGGAAGGATGAATGGAAAATGAGAGAAAAGAAAGAAGGAATGAGAGCAGAGCTCAGCTCTGGTCACACTGGATCGAGATTGAATGGATTCCTACGGGAATTGTTAGATAATATCCTCCTGAGATGGGAGATGAGTCTCGAGACATACGGTAGGATTGAGTGCAGGGAACTCTACGGATATAAATATACATGGAATCTCCTGAGATGGGAGATTGGTACCGGTACGGGATCCAGTGTGTGCGACAGGAATGTGCATATTACAGGAAAACAAGAGTGAATGAGAGTAAGAGGAATGAGAGTGAATGTCAGGAGCATTAGCATTTGCATTGCATACAATGCTGGGTTTGATATATCCTGACGTGACGTTTGTAATGTGTATGATGTTGATGATGAAATGTGATATGTTGTATTTCTGTTTAAATATGTTTCTAGCACCACTGAGTTTATCTCAGCGTTTGTCATTTGATGAACGTAGGTTCAGAGCCCACGGGAGAGCATTTGGGAAAGGACTAGAGGTCGTCAGCTGAGACAGATCGATCTCAACTTGGTACGGGTCCTCTGCGGTAAACTCTGGCTTATTTTTGGTCGTGTAGCTAGGGTATGGCAGTAGGGATGTTGTATTGTACAGTTGTGTACTGTTGTATAGCTTTTGGTGGTTTATGTATACACTCACTGTTTGTATAACGGTTTTTATTTTTATGAAATACAGTTAGCCCATTTGAATATGTTGCATGAGTGTATGAATGGATCCCGGGTATAGGATGTATGCACATCACGTTGTTTCCGCCGCAAAACCACCATTAGGCTTAGAATGTGTCCCCATACGACGTCTTCACGATGTATCCATGACGTTACAGGCACTGGTCTTCTCTTGGGGGCCGCTGCTTGTGGCGTGGGAGCATGTCTGCCTGGGTATGGGCTGGGTGTGACAAATGCCATTTTTCATGATATGATTGGGAAGATTATGGAGGTGTACATTGATGATATTGTGGTTAAATCAAAGAGGGCCAAAGAGCATGTAGAACATTTGAGAAGAAGCTTTGAAAGAATGCGAGTGTACAAATTGAAGCTTAATCCACTTAAATGTGCCTTTGGAGTTCGTGCTGGTAATTTTTTAGGTTTTTTGGTTCATAGCAGAGGTGTTGAAATAGATAGGAATAAGGCCAAAGCAATTAAGGAAGCTCAGCCTCCAACAAATAAAAAGGAGTTGCAAAGATTCCTGGGGCAGGTAAATTACTTAAGGAGATTTATATCCAACCTAGTAGGGAGGACCAAGGAATTTTTAGATCTGTTGAAGGTAAAAGAAACTCAAGAATTCAAGTAGGAGGAGAAACACCAACTTTCTTTTAACATGATAAAAGAGTATCTCTCCAGTCCTCCAGTAATGGTTCCTTCGAGGTTAGGTATCCCTTTAAAATTATATATTTCTGCCGCTAGTGAATCCATGGGTTGTCTTCTAGTCCAAGATAGAGCAGGTGATTTATTTCCTCAGTAAGATCTTAACCATGAATGAAAGAAAATATTCATTGATTAAGAGGTTGTTTGGCTTTATTTTTTGTGTGTACTAAGCTGCATCATTATTTGATTAATAATCATGTATATGTGATATCTCCTACTGATTTGATAAAATATATGCTAAACAGACCATTGATAACTGGAAGAGTATGAAAATGGTGTTTGGCATTAGTAGAATTCACTCTCATCTATTATGCCTAGAAATCAGTGAAGGGACAGGCCCTAGCTGATTTCCTAGCTGATCATCCATCTACTGATTTATAGAGTGATATTTATGAGCTTCCAGTATTTGATGTTCATAAGCAGCCTTGGGTTTTGAAGTTTGATGGCTTGAGTACAGAAAGCAACACGGAACCAGGGGAGGTGATTACATCTCCAAAAGGGACAAAAACAACCTTGTCTTTTAATTTGCAGTTTGATTGCACCAATAACCAGGCTGAGTATAAGGCTCTGGTAATTGGGTTGGAAATTTTACTAGAATTAGGAGCTAAAAAGATCCTGGTTATTGGGGATTCCCAGTTGGTTTTAAAACAGCTCTCTAGAGAGTATAAATGTAGCAGTCTGTCACTGGCTGCCTATTTTACAGCAGTTGTGCAACTACTTGACCAATTTAAGGAGGTTTCATTCATGCATGTTCCAAGGGAGTCAAATGGGAAGCTGATGAATTAGCATAATTGGCTTCAGGATTAAGAATGTCAGAAGAGCTTACTCATCGACTTATTGTTGTAGAGAAAAGGAGCCACCCATCCATTTCAGAACGGGGGATCTTGGTGGAAAGTTTGAATGTTGAAGTTAATTTGGCTGAAGATTGGAGAGCTGAATTTACAAAATATTTAGCCAACCCAGGAAAGAAGTTCCCTTATAGGGTTAAAGTATAGGCTTTAAATTATGTCTTACTTGAAGGTGAATTGTATAGGAAAGGTTTTAATGGTCTGCTACTGAGATGTCTAGCCTTTCCTGAAGCCATGGAGGTCATGAAGCAAGTGCATGAAGGTATTTATGGAGTGCACTAAGCTGGTATCAAAATGAGATGGTTGATTAGGAGATATGGCTATTATTGGCCAACAATCTTAAAAGATTGTATTTCTTATGCTAAAGGTTGTGTTCAATGCCAAAAGTATGGAAGTGTTCAAAGAGTGCCAGTTGATGAACTATTTTCAATTATGAAGCCGTGGCCTTTCAGAGGTTGGGCTATGGATTTGATTGGAAAGATTCATCCTGCTTCTTCCAAAGGTCATTCATTTATTATTGTTGGTACTGACTATTTCAGTAAATGGGTGGAGGCTATGCCTATGAAGAAAGTACAACAGAAAGATGTGATTCAGTTCATAAAAGAAAATTTGATCCATCGATTTGGAATCTTACAGACCATCATTATAGATTAGGGAACAATGTTTACTGGAGAAGAGATGCGTGATTTTGCTGAGTATTATGGAATTAAACTAATCAATTCAACGCCTCACTATGCTCAATCCAATAGGTAGGCTGAGGCATTAAATAAAAATTTGATTGGAATCTTATAGAAGATGCTTGAAGAAAATCCAAGAGACTGGCATAAGATTTTATCAGAAACATTATAGGCATATCATGCCTCAAAAAGAAGCACGACATGTATTACACCTTTTGCTCTAACATATGGTCATGATGTTATCTTACCTTTAGAAGTAGTTATGTCGTTGCTAAGGGTATCTAAGCAGAATGGTTTAAGTCCGACAGAATATACAGAAGCCATGCTAATGGAATTAGAGAATACTGATGAAGAAAGGATTCATGCTTATAATAGCATGTTGGCTCAAAAGAAGAAAGTGGCCAGGACTTATAATAGAGGGTTTAGAAGAAACAATTTGCCGAAGGAGAGCTAGTATGGAAGGTCATTTTGCCATTGGGGATGAAGGATAGAGAATTTGGCAAGTGGTCATCAAATTGGGAAGGCCCTTTTAAGGTCCACCAAGTATTGAAAGGAAATGCCTACTGGCTTGCTAGCCTAGAAGGAGTACCTCATAAGAGATACATTAATGGAAAATACTTGAAAAAGTATTATCCCACTTTATGGGAACTTTCACAAAAAATCAATGAATGAGTGGTGTTAGGTCAAATTCATGGCCTTAAGTTAGTTATGTTTTACTAATTTGGTTTTTTCATTCTTTTAGTTTTCATGTTTTTAGTTTGCATAGCATTTATGTAAATAGTAAGCAAGGTTGTAGGGTTGTATAGCCGCTGGTATGTTTATGAAAGTTGGCTTTGTAAGCCACTATAACTAGCTCATATGGTAATGAAGTTGGCTTTAGGGCCACTTATTTCTTTAATCAATTTAAAATTAGTTGGCATCAGTAAAAACCATCATAATAAAACTCAGGAAATAGTAAACAGGTTTTTAGAGAGACAGTAGCATAAATCAGCATAGTTTTAGTAATACAGTTGTAACAGCAGGGAGGAGAGAAGTCATACCTCAGTGTTAGTCTTATTAATGCAAATCTAGTAGGTAAGACAAGTTTATATGAAAATGCAATACAGTTCTTATGGCTGGGGTGTTTGTGTACAAAGATTAGTGAGAGTCGAAATTGATATCACACACATGAATCATCGGCCAAGCACAATGGAAATGCACATGGCTGCTGCTGTAGTGATTGAAATGCAAAAATGCACTAAGATAAAGTTAGGGTACAGGTTTGTAAGGTTGGTGAAATGTAAATTAGTTAGAGTAGGGAGACTTACCAGATGAAAGTGGATGCTACTGCAGGTCAAGACCTGTTAAAAGCAAGTTCATAATAAAATACCATTTGACCATCATCAAGTCTTAAAAAAGGAAAGGGTAGAATAACATTACTAAATCATGTTCATATAAAAGTTCACAAGTTCTTAAGATTAAAATCCATACAAAGGAACAATATGATTAAGGAAAGGATAACTAAATAAATCTCTAAAAGTTGGTGCTATACTGGTCCTTCAATTCCTTCCAACTGGTTCGAGTTGTGGCTACATCAGCACGAACTTGATCTCATTCCTTATGAAGGGTGGTCATAGTTGCTTCATGACTCTGTAGAAATTCCTGGAGAGAAAGGACTTATTTTCTAGTGTGCTCACATTTGGTCTTTGAAGCAAGACCTATGGCGATCAAATGCTACTGTCAAGACTTGAGATTAGTAATTTAGGCTTGTAGTTCCCCTATCTCCCTCCCTGTTTCTTCAAGTTGTTTCGTAGAAGAGTCCACTTACTCAACTTATTCCTGCTAATCTACTACACTGTCCTTGTATTTCTGATGTTGAGTTTTGAAATGCTGCAATCTGCTGGAAAGTTGTTGCTCTGCTCAATTGGACTCAGCTTATTTCTGAAAGAGCTCTACAACTCTAACCTTCAAAGCAGTCAATTGTTCTCGTGCAGTAACAGTCTTTACAACTGAAATAAGATAGGCAAAAGCAGAAAGCAAACTGTATTGCTTGTTTTCACTCAGAAAAGTGCTGTCTAAGGATAGCGTCACCGAAAGTGTGATACGAGCAGCATCCACGTCTGCTTGACTCTGAGCAAGGCTCATTTTTATAACTTTAGAAGATGATTCTGCTAGGAAGTCAAAGTCCATGGTTTCAATTGGAGCTACCATCAAATGAGACTAGATGTCAACAATGTCCTGGATGCAAATCAAATTTATCATTAGAGGTGTCAAGTGAAAATATGGGGGAAAAGTGCAAATGAGGGTGAGGAACTTACTATAGGAATAAAGGAACTCTCATTAAGCTTTGAGCCAGAACAGAGGTTATCCATATCTGTACATATTCATAGAATTAAAAGCTTGAACTAGAGGGGGAAGTGAGGGTATAAAGGAGAATTCTTACCTCACGGTTGAATAGGAATATCAGCAAAGGTGGAGAAAGGAGTCGATCCAACAACAATATTGAAGTTACTTGTACCCCCTCTCAAAGTGCAAAGTTAGTAATGAAATGAGACAAGAGGAAGATGGGAGTTGTTTTTACCACTGGCTTCTTGAAGTTCTTCCCCGCTCGGTTCCAGCTCCTCCTCACTTGGTATGCTCTCAGATAGGTTTATAGGATCATCTTCACTCTCATCTCTAAGCTTAGGCCTGGAAAGTAAGGTAATCCAGCTAGAACGTCTGGAGGGAATTGACAGGGGTTTAGAAGTTAGCTTCTGTCTTTTCTGAGAGGGGGTGGCTAAACTAGAGGCATATTGTTTTCCTTGACCTATAATGTAAACCAAAGACAAGTTCATAAGATTGAGAAGACATAGCTAGAAGGCAGTAATAATTGAAGGAATACAAAAGGGTACCTGATGGTTGATTGAGAGACTGAAAAAGAGGTAATGCTTCTTTAGTCCACCAATCCTTGAATGCAAATATACCTTTAGCATCCACAGGGAAAAGACAGCATTGAAGGGGATGAAACTATTTGACTAAAATTTCGAAAGTGTTTCTATTTACCTCCAAATTTGCTGTTAGATTACTGTGGTTGATGGTAGGAATAGCTTGCTCAATACCAAACTGTCTGCTTCATAGACAGGGAAGATATAGAGAAAAGGCCCCATAGGATGTGCATGGATGGTATGAAAAGGCATTGGCGCCACTCATAAAAAATACTTGATTCCTGGTATAAGCTAGAATAATCCTCTTGCTAATATCCAAGAAAGTGTCTATATCATCAGAAAAGGCGCTGAGCCAGAAAGGAGCAACAAGATCATTTCCAAAAATAGACAATTATGTTGAGGTATGAGTTCTTAAATTGCAGAAGAAAGAGACCATCTTGGAGGATGTCATGTTGCATCTTCTTCGGATTAAACATGAAGCAATGGGACCTATCACACAAAAAGTGGATCCACTGAGCTCCAGGAAGTAGGCATGACCCCAAAGTTGTAAAAACCAGACGTAGCTGGAATAGAGGGCATCCAAATTGGAAGAGCATTTCCGAAGATTCTGACATAAGGCTCCAAGAAAGATAGAACCAAGGGCAAAGTCAGCACCAGCAGCTAAAGCACGAGCCAAATCCAGGTATTCAACGCTAAGTTTGCCACTACTTGGGCAAAAAAGGTACCTGAAGATAAACATAAGTCGATAAGTTGTAGTGAGCAAAAAGAATTAGAGATCAAGGGTTAGAAAGTATGACACCTGCATAACAAAACCCATAGGAAGTAAGTGTGCTCTTCCATGTTAGGGGGCCCTATTCCTACAGGATCGATTCTTAATCATGGAGGAATAGGAAGTATCCTCTGTAGATTTGACAGTAATGCTTGGTAAATTTGACGAGGAAGGATCGATGAGAGCAAAACATTCATCTCCTAAAATAGGGAGGCTAGTGATCATAAACACATCCTTGAGTGTTATAGAGATATAGCTAAATGAGAGTAAAAAAGAATTGATGTTTGGGTTCCATAAGCGAAGCAGTGTCTCGATCAAGTCCTCTTCCCATTCAATAACTTGAGTAGACAGCTCTACCAAATCTAGGATGCCCATCCGAATCCAATCGTGTATAGAATGGGGCCTTAGCTGGGCAATCCACTGAAGCCATTCATCGCTAGATCGAGGCCAGGGTTTCTTGATAGAACACATTTTGGAGAAGGTGGTGTTTAGTTGAGGTAGGCTAACTGTAACATGGACACTAAACTGATCTGAGAATAGGAGAGGATCGACAGTGAGTTTTCGGTCATCCCCTGTGTATGAAAGGGTCAAGTAGTCTTCCCCAATCCTGAAAAGCCAGAATGAAAATATAAGAGGTGATGTAAAAACACATAGGGCATATGGACACAGTGGTAAGTTTGATACTTATAAGAAAACATTGCTAGGTGGAGGAGAAGGATCGGGCAATGGGAAGTCAATAGGGAGTCGATGCTTCAACATCTGTCGGTCAGTTTATTTAGTTTAAGTAATCCAAGTTGGTTGTAGAAACAAACAAAAATTGAAGATTTAAAGATACCTCTAGGAGATCGGCTTGTGCGGGATTGACAGGAGGAAAGTTTTATCTTGATACTTGAAGAGACCGCATAGATTCCTGTAAAATATAAGATTGGTAATATAACGGATGGCTCACTCATTGAATTTCATATCGTGAAAGAGTTACCTGTGGCTCAGTATTCAGTGAAGTAACATGTTGTTGAGTAGATGAATTGGATGCCATGGCTGAGGAAAATGAAAGAAAGATGCTTAGATAAATGAGAATGAGACATTTCAAA
This sequence comes from Dalechampia spathulata, assembly GCA_948192965.1. Classification (NCBI taxonomy): domain Eukaryota; kingdom Viridiplantae; phylum Streptophyta; class Magnoliopsida; order Malpighiales; family Euphorbiaceae; genus Dalechampia; species Dalechampia spathulata. Next base: position 9,219 of record CANYBF010154197.1, on the reverse strand, counting down.
GCAACTAATGTGCAATCTGAAGGTATTGTGCAAATGAGTTTGTGCATACAGAGGTATGTAGTCTAGGGGCTCATTTTACTTACGTTTAAAGTTTTCCAAATTTATGTGAATTCCTTAGTAGTTGGAGTCTGGGTATACTGTTATGTTTGTTTGGTTTGTTTAGGTTTGATTTAGATTTTATTGTTTTTCTTATCATGTTGATTTATTTTATTTTGAAGTTATGTTTCAATTTGCTTTGTTTTAGATTCCTTGCATGTGATTAATTTAAGCTTTGGTAGTTAGTTGGAGTTTTAGATTTTACAGTTTGAGTGTTTGTTTTGTTTATCCTAATTCTACAGAATTTGATGTTTAAAGTTTAGTTGATGCGGTCAAAAGTTTCATGTTGTTTGCATCTGGCGAAAGATATGAAATTTTTGTGTCTCATGTTTAACTAAGTTTTAAATTTGAATTTTTATTTACACTCTAAATGTTTCCTTAGGAATTAGTTAGATTTGTTTTATTATTTTAGTTATTTATTTATTTATTTATTTTGTTTTTAATTTATTATTATTTATTTATTTATTGTTATTTTTATTATGTTCGTTAATCTGGTGAGTGTTTTCTTGTTAAGTGTGCACGACTTGGTCATTTTTTATTTAATATTAGTCATTTTTGTTTAAGTATTTTCTTATGTCATTTGGTCCAAGAGTTTTTTTTTTTAAAATTTAGGACTTTATGTGTTTAACTGAGCCCTTTGGTGATTAACTTTGTTTTAATGCTGGGGTGTGTTAAGAGTAATGCATATTTTGGGTAATTTTGTTAAGAATGTTGGTCTTAACATTTTCTGAGTGGATGCCTCATCGTACGTGTAGACAATCGGTGTGGGTTCATGTTAGGCAAGATGTTTTGGTTGATATTTGTTTCATTAGGGTAAGAATTACATGCAGTAAGCACTAGCACCCAGAACAGAGACTCCCAAAGATCATTAAGAAATCAACAAGCATTGCATTAATTTACTATTAATTCATATAAGGTAGACAGGTGAAATAAAAGAGGTCATCAAAACAACAAGTTGAAAGCATATAAGAGGAGTATAAACAGACCTTGTTTAAGTCAAGAAAAATGAAGTTACGTCAGAAATATATGAACGTAATAAGAGACCACAAGTAGCAGAACAAAAGATATGTAGTCAATTGGTAAAAGGAAACTAGAACTGCATCAGGCCATGGTAAAAACATATATTCTGGTTCCAATTTCTAAGCATAGGCAAGATAAGATCTGATTCGGTAGTCAAACGAATCCATGGCACATAATTTGGCAAACCAAACATACAAGTCACCGATTGGAACGGTCATAATTGATCAAATCATATTATCAAAATTGAGAAAGGATAAGTAAGCTTTGGATAAATTACTTTGTCAATGTCAGAACAAAAAGAATATGGCTAGATAACATGGAAAACATGATGTTTTAGGCATTAGACACATTGCAAGGGAAAAAAGGACAGAAAAAGAACAAATAAAACACAGTACTGGCCAATCAATTCAATTAAACAATTAGCAGATTGCTTCAACCAAACACAGGATATGCAAAACCATTGAAGACCAAAATAAGCAATTATCAAAGAAACTAGCACCAATCTTTTAGTATCAACCAATACAAAAAGCAAGGTGTTAAAGGAATGAACATCATTCTTAATTCTTATAAAATAAAAGCCATTGAAATCATTCAGAAGGGAATTTGGTTTTTGCTAAAACGGGTGGGAGCAAAGCAACTAGGTTTCAACTAGGTAATCTTAAAAGTTCATAGAGAGAGTGTTCAAGCAAAGTCTCATCTAGCCAGTTAATAACAGGTGTTAGATTTTCACCTATGAGGAAAAATGGTTTTTAACGGGTGCGATGATACGTGACGATCAAGCTTCGATGAGGACAGGCAAAAATTTTTAAGCTGTTCCGGCGTCAATATTGGAAAAGGATGGATGCCAGTAGAGTCAAACGAGTGGGTCTTGATGGTTTGGTATGAGTATCAAGAGTTTGACTGGACGGTTATGTGGGGCTGTCTCGCAAAACATAAAGCTACCGCTGCTGGTAGATGAGTTGTGGTCAGGAGAAGGCAAACCCGGATGGGCCAGTGACAGCAGAGGAATTAAGCTGGTGAGGGTTGCAGGCGTGGTGGGTTTTTCTGTCAGCGCAGGCACAACGAGCCTCTTCGAAGATGGTGGGGACCAGTTGGTACAGTGGAGCTTTGAAGGGTTTGTCGATGGTAAGGGAAATGGGTTTAGATTAATATGGTGTTTTGGAGAATAAGAAGAAGGGGCGAGAGTTTAAAGAGATTAAAATGATAAAAGTGGTTTGAGGAAAGGAAGTAGGGTTTGAGGTACTGGGCCCCATGGATGCTCTGTTTTTTCTCTAGATCTCTTCTTTTAACGCTTTTATTTTCTCATTTTCAACTGCCCAAAACCAGTCATCCAGGGTACTGAACTGAACTGAACTTTAGGCCTATATGGTTTTATGGTGCTAAAATAAAGAGAAGAGGAATAAGGCTTGATATTTCAAGATTAAAATTCATACGTAATGGCTTCTTTTTGGGTCGAAGCCATTCATATACAGGGGGTAGTTGTTGGGCTTAAGATTAATTTAGCTAATTAAGAGTTAAATTGAAATTAATATATGAGCTAATTAATTGTAGAAAGCTAGAATAATTAATTAAATTATTAATTATGGGAAGCTCAAATGATTAATTAGCTAATTAATTATGAAGCTTGGTTAATCAGTTAAATTATTATGATGGATAAACTGGAACATGGAACATGGGCAACGGATTAAAGAGGTGAGCAGTTACTGCAATTATATGGGTAGCAGTTATTTACTTCAATAGTTTTTCCCAGATATAAAATGGAAAGTAAGAGGAACAGAGGGGAGACAATCAATCAAGATAAAACAACCAGCACAATAAAATACTAGAACTTCTTCTATTTCATATATTCATTCAAGCATTATTTTTAAAGCTTTATTCATACTTTAAGTAAGGCTTTTGTTTTTCATTTAATACAAACCATTTCCTTAAGGCTATTCTTCAATTTCTTGTTTATTTTCATATTTTTGTTAATATTTCTCAAGCTAATTCAAAACGAGCCATTTAATACATTCAAGCGAATTATCAAAGGAGCTTGAGGAACTACAATCATCCGACATATTTATTGAGGTTTAACCTCTAGCATGCCCCCAATTACTAATTTTCAAATTCATACCAAACATAAGTATTCACTTCTTCGATCAGATCAAAGAGTTTTAATACTTGTTCCAAGTTGTTTCTCTACTTCATTTCTAAATTCTTTGAATCTTTCAAAAGCTTTGGATTTATGTTTCATTGAGTATAAATATCTGTGCCTTGAATAATCATCTATGAACGTTATGAAGTAGTTATATCCACCCTTGGCATGAACAGACATAGGGCCACATACATCTAAATGTATGCATTCTAATACTTGAGCTCTTTCACCTTTTCCTTTAAAAGATGATTTTGTCATTTTGCCTAACAAACAAGATTCACATGTTTCATAAGATTTATAATCAAATGAACCTAAGTTGCCTAGTTTGTGCAATTTAGACATGCAAGTGTTATTTATATGGCTAAGATGACAATACCATAGGAAGAGTGGATTAAGAGTATCAGCTTTGATTCTCTTAGTTTGAACATTGCAAATGAGATCTGAGTTATTCAGTATATATATTCCATTCTTAATCTTTGCAGAACAATAAAACATACCATCCTTAAATATTGAGCAACCAATGTCATTAATGGAAAAATTAAATCATTGTTCAATAAGACAAGATATTGAAATAAGGTTCTTATTCAAACTAGGAACAAAATAACAATTATTAAGTTCTAATTTTAAACTAGAAGATAAAAGCAAAACATATGTTCTTATATCTAATGCAGCAACTCATGCACCATTAACAACCAAGATGTATGCTTCACTCTTATCTAGTCTCCTCTTGCTGACTAGCCCCTGCAAATCACAACAAAAGTGAGATGCATAGCCAGTAGTTAATACCCAACACCAGTTATTAGAAATAGCATTAGAGTTAACCTCAATAACAAATATACTTGAAGTAGAAGCATGATTCTTCTTTACTAGCTCCAAGTATTCCTTGTAGTTTCTTTTCCAATGCCCATCCTTATTGCAATGGAAATAAATACTCTTGGGGGGTTTTTTTGCAGCCTTTTTCTTACCCACACTACCTTAAGGTTTTAGGGTTGACTTCTTGCCCTTCTTCTTAGCTTTGCCTTTCTTTTTGGTAAGCTTAGAAGTGCTAAATACTAGTGCTGCCTTAGCACTCTTCTTGTTAGTATCCTGAGCATATTTTAATAGATTAATCAGCTTAGGAATGGGAGTCACTACCTTTGTATGTAGAATAGATTATAACTATCAGGCAATGATTGTAGAATAAGGTCTATAGACATCTCTTGCCTCAAAGTAAAACCAAGGTTCTCTAACCTTTGCATGTAGCCATGCATCTTGATGCTATGAAGAACAGAAGATGACCCTTCTACCATTTTGCACATGAAAAGTGCCTTCGAGAGCTCATATCTCTTAATTCGTGCTTTTTCTTCAAAAAGTGATCTTAGATAAGTAGCCATGGCATGAGAGTTCATAGCCTTGCACTGCTTCTGGAGATCATTCTCCATAGCACCTAGCATAATACTGCTGTCCATCTTATCCTCTTACTTAAACTTATTGTAAGCTTCTCTAACTTCATTAGTAGAATTGGCTATAGGTTGTCATGGATAAGCATGATCCAGTATATGGGCTATCTGTTTGCCTCTCAAAATAATTTTGATTTGGTGAATCCAGTCAATGTAGTTGGATCCATTCAGTTTTTGTTTGAGAATGCCACGGAGATCAACTTTTCTTGTCATTATATAAAAATCTGGAGAAAAAGGAAAAATAGTGTGTCATTAATAACATCATGTATATTAAAAGCATAATAAGGTCTTTTATTAGCTTTTATCTCCCACTATTTTATTTTGAATTAATAGCTCTTAACTACTAATCCGAGAAGGTTATGCTACACCTTCCTTAGTGGGTCAGTATTCGATGACCATTAAGCCCAATCTTGAGTATGCTTAACAAACCGTAACTTAATATCAATAGGTAGACATCTTTCATGTCAATCATATCAATATATGATTATTGAGTCATTGGGTTATCAACTTCTCATGATACTTATATTAACTCTTAACATAATTCCTTAAACCAACCTATAAAATATTTTACTTTGGGTATGCCCAACAAATAAAATATTTTATTTAAATCCAAACCATTTTAAAAAACCTGGATATAGCCCATGTTAAATAGACTTGAGTATGCTCAACAACCTGAATGACATGAAGCTCTCCACCCTTATCTTTAAAAATGGAAGGCCTTAGATTTATATTCCTTTTAAGGGATTTACTTCCTTTTATGTCATTTATAAAAAAAAACATACAAGGGAGGTATGTGCAATTGTGAACCATGCATGGTTCTGGCTCATGCATGCAATGGCATGCTCATGTATCTCATACATCCAATATAACAATTTATAATATGATGATTATGGAATTTAAGTCTAAGGTCAAACTAGGTTATGCATGATTTTACAAGCCTCAAAATTTGAAAATAAAATGATTCTATTACAAATTTAGTCTTGGAGTTCCACTTTTGGTCACACCTTATTCTCTTGCTCCATTTGCCTCTTTTATTCTTCTTTTACAACCTATGTAATCTAATTACAAATTTCTATAGTAGAAACCCTAAGTTACATTTGAGGGGAAGTAGATGAGCAAAGAAAGTACAAAAGAAATGAGGAAAGGTAGGACATGCAGGCCCTATTTACTAAAATTTGTAAAATGCATATGCTTAATCACATTGGCTAAGTCCATAATCATCATCATGCCATACATGCATTCATCCATACATTTATAATGCATAAATAAATAATCTCCTCTTATTAATTTTTAGTTTAAATTTTAAAACAGCTTATTGGGCTTACTTTTGAAAACATATAGGTTTGCTAGTTTTGAATTCTTTTTAATGAATTACTTATTAACTTAAATAATCATCAAAAAATGATATATTAATTATTTAATCACACTTAAATATTAATATATCATTTAGAAGTCAAAACAGAAGTCAAAATAGTAAAAACTAGTTAAACTCCTTATCATGCTCAAATTGCTCCATTTAAAAGTTTTAATTCAAATAACATACTTATTGATCTCAAAAATTAATAAAAATTTATTTATAAATGTTTTCATGTGTCTAAAACCTTAAATTATGTTCCATTACATGTGTTAATGAAAATAATTTGAGCAATTGGTTATGAAACATCAAACACAATAATAATGAACATCTTATGCGCATGATTTGTTTTGATTGAATAAAACACTTCTAATTCATATTTTTGTTCATTCCAAGTAATCCATAATTATTTTAACACATTAAATAATTGATTCATTACATACTCAATAATTAAACATGCAACAATCTAGTAAGAACATTAAGAACAATACAAAAATCCTATTCGGCCTTTTCATGAGAAGCATGCGTAAACATCAATTTTTATCTCATAAAAATCCCATATATGCATTCATTTTTTTTTGATATTTATTGAAGGAAATATGTTCAAAATATGGAATTTTAATTCTCACTATAAGCTCTTCAAAATCATAAAACAATGCAAGCTTAAAATTAAGGAAAAGCCAAAAATTTCATGCATTCTATGCATAGATTGCAGCACCAAAACGCTCTGATACCATTGTTGGTTTGTTAAAAATGTGTTTAGTAGTGGAAGATGAGTTTTAAAACTTTTAAAAACACATTAATTAAGTAGATCTAGGCAATCATACATAGAAGAGTTCATAATAAGAGAGAGGATAAACTTACTTTTAGCTGATCTCCTTTGTTCTTGTTTGTCTAAAAAGTTGTCACAAAATTTTCAATCCCTAAACCAAAGGATCTTCAAAATATCCACACAAGTAAGAAGGAATGGTTAGTAATCAAATGATTAGTTTTTATTTTAGAGACTATTAAAAACAAAAATGAAAGAAAAGAGAATGAAGGATGATTGTAAGATTCAACTTTCTCTTTTGATCTTGATCAAAACCGAGTTCTTCTTCTTCTCCAAGAGCTTTGAAAAAGGCTATAAGGGAGGAGGAAAGGAGGCAGCCAAAATCTCCTTCTATAACCCCAAAAGTTGTGTCAGACAACTTATTGAAACTTAATTAGGTTTTTGGGTTACTTAAGTCACATGTATATGCATGTCACATGCTTCAAGCATGTGACTTGCATGTGCATTACTTAAAATCCCTCTTGAAGCACATGATAAACATATGCCCTTTCCTTCTAACTTCTAACACATGAATAACTCATGTGACACTCATATATTGACCAAATCACGTCCAAGCCCGCATATGGCATGCGCATGACATATGCCATCTTAAAACACATGTATCTTGAGTTCTACTTATCAGATTCATGTGATCTTGGTAACAAATTGAAGATCTTTTCATGCTATATCAAATAAACATAAAAGATATAGGCTATCTTGTAACCATAAGACATTATTCCATCAACATCGATTCATCATTACCATTCCTCTAACTTGTAATGTATGACCTTTTAGGTTCTTGACATGTTGGCAACATCTGTTAATCTCTAATTAATAATATCTTATGTAAATCAAGAGTTGTGTCTAGTCATACATCATGATTACCTAAATGTCAAGAGGTAATTAGTTTCACTACAACCTTTCCATATCAGATTCCATGCAATAAACTCCTTTTACCAACCACTATCTTATTTAGGTTTGAGTATGGATTAATGTCAACTCAATACATAATCAATTGTGTTAGATCATGTCTTAAATTTGATGTTTCATGTAATCATAATCTTTATTCCCATAATGCCTTTATGAAACTCATTTATTAATAGACATTCCACTCTAGCCAGAGATTCTTAAATAAAGAGTATTACATAAATTAATGATATAAAACCCTTATTATAAATCTGGGGTGGTGAATCCTTTATTCATAAACAAATACCTTCAACTACTTTACACTATATCCAATCTCCATGCTTTGGATGCCTCTTATGAAGGAATAAAATATAAGAGTCAAAATATAGTGATCTATAGTCAAGATAACCTTGTTATCTCAATTCTTAAGGATACTTGCACTACTAATATGAGTGAGATATATTTCACAGACATATATCAATTATCCATATGAAATCTCACTAGCAAGGTCTCCAATGAGCTTATCTCTAACTGCCCATCCACATGTTTACTTTAAATAACCCATGTCATAGTGAATGAGAATCACCTCATAAAGAAGTATAACATGTGCTGATCTTAAACACATTAATAATATCCATGCTTATTAATACATTGATCAGGGATCATTTAGATAGTGAACATTTACATACAATAAGAATCTTATTTCATAAACTCTTTATGAATTCCTTTGTACTATTCCAATATCTTGGAATTCATTATTTAGTTAAAAGCCTTTCAAGTAAACTCAATAATAAATAATGTCTTTTATTGATAAAATGTTCAATATTAAATTACAATAAAAACATGATGCTCTAGAGCATACACTAACATTATATTCATAATGAAGTGGTTATACATCTAAAAAAACTTTCATTAGGCTTCATAATAAATAACTCATTTTATTAGGTTAAAGTTGGATTTTTTTTATCTTTAATTGATTGATACCCTTATAATGTGTCTCCAAAGCATCCTAAATTTTTTTCATGATTATACAATGAGAGACCATCTCATGCTCTTCTTTACTAATTGCACAATACTATACATTTACAGCCTTTTTATTCTGACCATTAGCCTTCTTTTCTTCCTTGTTCTATTTACTCTTAGGCTTTAATATGGTAACACTATCAATTATAATGGTTGAAGTGATAAAATCTTTAAAAATCTTATCTCATAAATACACTCAATCATTATCTAAAAAGACTTTCATTTGGTGTTTTCAATACATATAATTGATGCCATTAAAGAAAGGGAGTTTGGAATAAGATTGACTCTTTAATAAAAATTATTGTCGCACCCTCATTTTGGACCGGCTTGATCTGGATCGATTTAGGAATGCCTCTGGGTCAGTTTGGGTTAGCATCAGGCCAATCCAAGTTGATTTAGGGCTTTCTAGGCCGTTCTGGGCCAACTTTGGCCGTTCCAG
>CANYBF010154136.1:0-10071 GCA_948192965.1 Dalechampia spathulata | reverse complement strand
TTTTTCCTCTGTTACTTCTCTATCACTACACACTTCATAAACACATCAAATTCTACTAAATCAAAGCATAAATGTAACAGAATGAGCATTAAACATCAACTAAATATAACTAATTAAACATGCAAATTGACATACATCAATAGTTTTATGAATTACTGATGGCATAGTAATTGTTAAGGTATTAAAACTAATTCATATTAGAAATTTAGGAATGACTTAAATAAAATAAAAAAATGACTTAAAAATTAAAGAAGTTATTTTTCAGATGAATTTCCACTGTAATTAGAAATATAGGAAAAATAAAAGATGAATTTAATTACTAATAAAAGATTAATATTGATTTTGAAATAGGTAAACCAGTGTGAAATATTCACGAATCATCCAAGGATATTAATAAAGGAAAGGACATACCAGGTTTGTGCTAGAATGTTTGAAGTCCTCGATCATTAAATGATCAAAGAGGCAAAGGTTTGGTAATGCAATTGCATTACAGCAATTTAATTTGCATCATATATATATAAAGCATGAACATAAAACATTCAACATAAACATGACATTGCATGACATGGCGAAATAAGGGAAAGAAAAAGATGGGATATGAGAAAAAGGCTAAATGATTATACTGGGCATAATACCATAAATTCCTACGGGAATAAAATAATATATGATCATGATATGAAAGAAATAGAATTGAAGTTAAATGAGCTCATATGTATAGAATCAAGGTATGGTATAATGAAAGACCCAATAAATGCTCATTTAAATAAGATGATGGATCAAGGAATAAGAGGGAGAATGCATAGCATAAATGCAGTCTCATAAATATGCACTGTTCATAATTCATGACATACGACGTAATATAATACGAATTCATGATAGGATTAAATGATAATTCAACTGCACTTGAATATTTATTATGGTTGGAATCTTCATCATATTTTACGATCATCATGCTAAATGATTCATACCTATATGGCATGTTATAAAATGAAATATACATGTTGTTTGAAATTTTTGACATCATGATTTCTTGGCATCAACATTTCATGAAATATAAATGCTTTAAGTTTTACATGCCACAACTAGCACTACTAAGTTTATTCTCAGCGTTTGTCAATTGATAAACACAGGACCAAGCAAAGTTGCAGAAATAGAACCTCAGTAAAGTAGCTGGACATATCAACATTTTTTTGGTAAATGGTTTAAGTATTCCTTCAGACTTCTATCGTTATAAATTATCATGTAACTATTTAAATAAAGTACTCTGGCAGTCAAATAAGTAAGTTTGGCAAAATTAAAGAAATGTAAAATATGAATGTGTGTATGTTATAACTTTGATGACATAATTATGATGTTATAATCTGGAACAATAAATGGTTTGAATAAATATGAGTTGCATGTTAGTAATTTGTCTCTAAAAAAAAATTTACGGAATGTTTGAGATCCTTTGTAGGATAATTATTGATTTCCTCCGTTAGGAAGTTAATAGTCATTCTACGGGAGCATGTTACGCAGCCGAAAGACATGACACTTAATATGATCATTGTATGTGTCTTAAAAGAGTACAACTTGTACACTTTATATTTTTTAACTAAACCTAATAGAATGCACTTGATCGCTTTAAGGGAGATTTTTTAAAAAAAAGAAGTGATAATTTAGAAGTTTCTAATGTAATCTCTCATGGTGTTCTCCAATCTAATATGACACTAAGTAACACATTGATGATTTATGTTACATATAATATAAACTCACTCTAGAATTTGGTTGGTAAGTGAGAATGGAACATGAGTGCTCGTGCTATTTGTAAAAGATGTTTGTGTTTATGTTTCACAATGCCATTTTATTATGATGAATATGTACAACTTTTTTGGTGATTGATTCCTTTTGAGATAAAATAGGTATGCTAATTTTGATTGATAAACTTTGTTCCATGGTTAATTCTGATGGCTTTGACATATTTTGATAATTGATTTTTAATAAATAGGATAAATTCTTTCAAAACTTGATATATGTTAGTTTTATGACATAGTGTATATATCTAAGTGATTCGAGTATAGTCATCTATGCTGGTAAAGAAATAGCTAGCTCTTAAAATGGACTTAATGGCACATGTCACATCCACCTTTGCTATTATAATGATACTCATGAGTTACTAATTCACTCACAAGTGACTATTAGCAAGTTTAGGTTGAGTGATTAGATTAAATTATTTTATATTGTCTTGATGTGATTTATAGTATATCATAACATAGAAAGATAATAAATGGGTGGTTATGGGAAATATGAGGGCATATTGTATCATAATTGATAAATTAGTTAATTAATTAAAAATAATAATGTCGTATATATATAAATTAGAAGAACGAGTAGCTAAGTATTTTTATTTTATTATTAAGGAGTTTATGTTAATTAAATAACATTAATAATTACTAAATATAACTTAGTATGAGAATTATTTTATTATATATATGGATAATTAATTTATTGATAATGCATGAAAATATACATATAGGAGGTGATAAAAGAGCGATTGGTGATAGGATATTAAAGCTTTGTATATGATGATCACTCATGCACTTGCTTTCAAAAGTAAATAATAAATTAATAATAAAAAATAATTATTATGATATGCATAGAAGTAAAATTTACGTGTAGTTAATTTATTCTAATCAATTAGTTAAGATTTAACTATTTAATAATTTTTGATAATATAGGTTTAAATTATCATCAATGATGTCGAATCATAATCTTGATGGACATAGTGAACGATATTCTTTGAATTGGAAGAGAATATTACCATGTTAAAATATATGATGTAAAGTTTTGAATCTGAATGATAAAATAATTAAATATTAAGTTAGCATCCCAAATTAAATTAGTGGAATGATTAATATAAGAGTTTCCATAATTAGTAAATTAAAGAAATTAAAGAGGTTATGATTCCTTAAGGTGAGCGTCATCCATAATTACTTATGCTCTAATATTACTTAAAGAGTATGCAGTATATTGACCAAATGGAGGGACTTAACATGTGGGTTATGTTGACCATTAGAGAATGAAGAAATAAATATAAATATGTCATAAGAATTAAGTTAATTATAATTAAATTAATTAGATTTAATATATAGATGGCTTAATGTGGCATGTGTATGAGGCAGTGGAGTGCTAACAAAGCTCTTTAACGTGTAAGTAAGGGCTGGAATTTGGGCGTGTATTGAGTAACTAAGGAATAAAAAAAAGAGAGATAGAAGAGTGGGGCGGAGTGGTTGATCAAGAGGATGTCGAGAACACTCAACTTCTAAGGTAAGTAGTATTATAAATTTTTAATAAAGGAAAACTAAGGTTTTATAAGTCTAGGGTATGCTTGAAGGGCCTTTAATATAGGAGTTTTAACCTTAGAGTAATACACTATAACTCTGTGTTCATCATGCAAATTATGGTAGTAATTTTATAATTATAATGGTAAGAGTAATGTGTGATTATGGACCTTAATACAAGTGTACCATAATGGACTATAGCAGCAATGAAATTATATTGAATTTCACTTGTTGCTGAGGCAAGTTGAAAAGCTGGTAGCCATTATGCATGGTGTTAATTACATATAAAACCTATTTGTTATAAGATTACGTGTTTAGTATGTTTGTGATATGAGCTCCCTTGACATAACTGTGTGTGGTTAAAGTAACCGTGTAATTGATGGTTATTTGGATCATGAGATATCTTTTACGTAGGAATTGGTTATGTATAAGACAATAACCAGAATAGAGTATACTTTATGTCATGAATTAATCATATGATAACTGGGTTCTTTTATACATAGTAAATACCTTATCCAGGGGTTGAATATTGGTATATGTTTTTGTATAACTATGTATGCATTTAATCACTAGATAGAACGCATGTTTACTTGTATCATACTAGCACCACTGAGTAGCTAAATAAATTATAAATAAATAAGCAAGGCATTTGTAAACTAAGTGCTTGGAGTTAGAAGATGTTAGTTCATTATATCAACATTCAAATTCTTTAATGTATAAATAATCAAGTTACATAGGTTGGAACTAGCACATGAAAAATGTATGTATATTTATATATAACTAATTGGCATAGCTGGACCTATGATTAATTCCCTTCTGTAAGTCTTAACGGACAGGTATTGTGTGATATAGCTACTGTCTTAACCATGTAGATTATTAGTGGCCTTAGAACTTGTTAGATGCATGAAAAACTAGCAAACCGCATGAACTATAATTATAAATGTTATTTAATGTTTTCAAACTTTTAGGCATGTAAGTCAGTAGCTGAGTCATTCTCCAAAATGGCGTGAACATGCTTAGTATTGAGTGTAATTGTTATTTAGAATTAGGAGGTAGTTTTGGCTTGACAATGGGTGTATTGATTTATGTAGTAGACCTGAGAATATTATATATATCTTCTAATAATTATGATTTGCATTTACATGTGGAACTAAATTAAGATTTCATTGTACCAAGCGGAAGTGGTACGTAGGAGTGGTACCTGTGCATAATTAATTCATGCATAAATACATTTCTGGGGTTAAACCAAATGAAATGTGATAGTTATAAATATAGTAGGGAAAACTTAGAGACCAAATTAAGAAGTCAACTTTATTAGTTGGGCTCGTAAAGTTAGTGTGTGTATATTAGACGCTAAATGTATGTATTATTACTGTGAATTAATAATTAAATTTAGCATGCACAAGTTGTTAGAGGAATTATAAATTTTACTACCTAGCTGATATGCAGGTACCAAAATCTACATAAATTTAACAGCTAACTAACGAAGAAATATTTATTTGTATGTGAAATTAATGAAATAAGGGAACAATAGCCTCATGTTGTGTTTATTTATTATATTGAGATTGCTTTTGGAATGTCGATATATAACCTCGATGTGTGCATGATAATTAACCAAGTAACTTAATAGGTGATATTACTTAAAAGTTATAGAATTAAAGTAGCACCCTAAGGGATTGAATTTATCTTAAGACAATCACATGTTATTGGAAATACAAGTGGACTTTAGAGAACTTTGTTGTTGATTGAATGTAAATGCTACATAAAATAGGTGAATATGCTTGGGTGGAGAACGAAATATGTGTATATTCATATGCCAAATCTTATATATATATATATATCTTGAGGCCATGGGTTTAACATATTAATAAACTTAAAATAAGCAAGTTTATTAGTTAATAATAATTAGTTTGATTTTAAATTGTTGTGCAAATAAATACTAGGAAATAAATCACACACATCATATAATTATGACATGAAATTGAAGACTACTTAGTGCGTAAGGAAATTATATAAAAAAATAAATAGTTAGTTATCTTAAAAGAATCTTAATGTACATATATGCATTATATGAGCAAAATATGAATAATTACGATACCGTTGTGATTTATGAATGTCAATGATGAGAGTAAAAGGATTGTTATCCTTATTTCATAGATAGAAAAAGACAAAGCCAAAGATAGGTTTGTGCCTAATATTATTTAGTTGTAAATAAGATTTACAGGTAAAATATAAGGGCGTGTTAATTACAAGCATATTATTGTATGATGATATAGATGTTTGATTATTATTTATTTATTTGTTTGGAGATCAAATATATAGATGTATCCTAGAGTGTTATCATTTCATAGTTAAGTCAATATCGTGCAAATGCATTATATATATATATATATATACACACACATACACATAAAAGATAAAATAAGGGTAGTACTAGTATATTTATATATCAATGTGATACATATACAAATATAGAAAATACAAAAAATATAGAAACTACAATAAATATAAAGATATTTGGGAAAATAAATGATTGAAAATATACCTAGTATAGATTATGCATAATTAGATATAGAGATTGATGTGATCATAGAGAAATGATGAAATTACATAATAGAAGACTGCAATTTATACTTGCATCCATTATCATATAGCAAATCATTATTACAAAAACAAAGGGAATGCAATTCATACATGTACTTGTTCACATAAAGTATGTCACCGTTATTCTATTGAGGAATAGATAATACTATGATTGATCCATGAAAATGGTATAAAGAGCTATTCATAAAGAATTACTATAATGATATTTCATTATCAATTGTGTAATTAATTGGTTGCATTATTTATTATGACATAGACATGACATGTGAAATGACATGACATAAGCATGACATGACATAGCATACATCATAGGGCAATGATAAGATAAGCATAACAACATGAATAAAATAATAACGGCCCGAAGAAAGGGAAAGATAGAAATAAGGGGATACACGATGAAATAAGGCAAAATTATACATCTAAAGGAGAAATAGAATAAAGGCCTATTCTATTACAAAGGATCTAACGATACAAAAATCTGAGACACATAGCAATATCTCCTCCACTTAAGAAAATGACCTTGAGTAGTACAAACCAAAATGCACGAATGGAAAATGCAAATAAATGATGTTATGCAATAAAAGGAATGTTGGGATGCGATTGATCAATCTGATGTTGTATGAAAGCATGAATCAAGGATCAAATCTCGAGGAATGTATCAACAACATTCATGAAACCAGGAATAAACATGAGTTAGATCGTGAAAATAATCAATTTTAGGTAATATCATTTATAGACATAATTGGAAGACTTTAAGATCACATATGACATCACTTAGAAATAATTCAATATCCAATTAAGGCTAATCATGTCATTAAACTCTAAATTACAGTTAAAATAACATTTAATTGAAACATAAAGCTAAATTAGATTGATTTAATGGCAAAACCAATCAAATTGATCATGAAAACCAAATTTGGAAGACTCTAACATCATCAAACATCAATTAGATCATAAATCAACATCCAATTGGACTTCAATCAAACTAATTGCAATTAAATTAAGTTAAAAAACATTTAACTTGATTAATGAACTTTGGGGTTAAAATCAATGAAATTAGAATGATTTATGACAAATCCAGATCATTATAATGATTATAAGATCATTGGTGTTACTAGAAACTTTAAAAAAATTGAAAATTAAAGTAAAAATGATTGAAAAATTGGATTTTTGCTAATCTAGAATATTATATGTGTCGCATATAAATGTTCATGCATCATACATAATGAAAATGGAGTATATATATCACAAAATATGGTATGTGCATCGCATGAAGTGAAAATTAGACTACATGCATCCCATATAATAGTATATATGTTGCATGAAGTCGTTTGCTATAAGAGTTTAATTAAGTAAGATTAGTTTTGATTCAATTTTGATAGAGTTTTGCCTTATAATTTATCACTCGGCCTCCCAAATGCTAATACCTGAAGGGTATTTATAAGATCCATTGAGTAATGAGCCAAAATCAATTGGCAATATGGGAAAAAAATTAGATTATTACACTTCATGTGTCACATGAAGTGTTATATATGATGCATAAAGTTGAAAAAAAAACCACTTAATGCGACACACAATGTTAAAAGATCACTTCATGCATCAGCTCATATGAGCCATAAATTAGATACGCTACATGTCCAAATGATTCATAAGGCTATGAAACATATGTGTGTAACTCAGTTTTGATAATAGGAACTCGTGTCAAGCCATATTGATAAAAAGAGCAAGTTTATAGTATGCACACATGAAAAGGCCAACTTTATGCACTAACTTACACGTGCTAAAAACTAGATGTGCCATATGACCAAATGACCAAAGGAATTACAAATACCATGTATGCAACTCAAATTCAAAAATGGAGAATTACATTAAGTCGTATCAAAGAAAATCTGAAAATGCATGTGCTTGATGAAAAAGTTAGGGTCAATAGCCTCTATCATCTTAAAGGATATTTTTATGATAACTAGGTTCCAAAATTAGGAGACAAATGCTTTGCCCTTATCAATGCCTCATCTACCGATCTTCTTGATATTATGGTAAAATCTAGTAAATATACCTCTTATTATTCTATGATATGATCTAGATCATCCAAAAGTAAGGTGCTTACCATTAAGGAGCACATATACTTTCTTTGGATACTAATGTGTTGGTATGAACTCTTACTCTTTCCTTTGATATCATCTTCCATATTTGTTTCTATTTTACTGATACATGTTTGCTTTACTTTTTCAGATACTTATTCTACTTGAGCAATGGGAAACCTAGTATAGAGTATTTAGACATAGCTCAAGCCCTCACCTCAAGATATCAATTTACACTTGGTACTATATTCCTTAGATTACTATACTAGAACCTGAGGAAGTGTTCATCTCAAAGAATCTAGACACCTTCTACTCTAATTATGTCTAGTTTTCTATAATTGTAAGGATATGCTTATTTCCTTAAACTCAATGGTTCTAACCCTTCATTATCATATCCTATTACTAGCTACCCAATGGAGTGAAGATGTAAAATGGTTGGCCCTAAGGTCTTTCACTTTTTGCATACCCATTTTTGGTAAGGCACCTATAGCTCCTTACTGGTTAAGCTCCTTCTCCTATGACATTACTATCTTTCTTGATATCAATAAGATAGTGGTTCTTTCATTTACTTGGAATAAGGTTCTTTTAACTAGTGGTTTGAATGGTTTCATACATCATTCTAGCACCTCACATGGGGCCCTCTCTATCAATCTACCTTACTTATGAAGTAAATAATTTAGGTTGCATCAAACAATCCCTGTTCTCCATTAGTCTTACCTACTTGATCATAAGATGGATAAAGACACCTTCCAAACATTAGCATAGAATCTTCATCCACTTCAAAATTGCATTTTTTCTAGCCAATGATCAGGTCATTTGAGACTTTGAGATCTGGTAGATAAAAGAGTCATCCTCATTATTCTCTCAACCTCTTCCTCACCTTTCTTTAGGTAACATTATGATTTTAAAATTTTTGTTTTGCCTCCTAACTTGTTCTTAAAATACTACTTGAATTATCTATAGGAGCTTATAGATAATGATAGCTTAAAGTTATTATCATTGTCTAAAATCAAATCATAATCAGCTTAAAGTCATAATCTAACTAACAAATCATAATCTAACTAACAAACTTTAAGCTGATTTTAGAGATCTAACTATGAGAGATCTAACTAAAATCAAATCAAATACACAATTTTCCATTCTTTTTTAACAACAATGATAATATTTGAGAGCTATCTTGCACACCTGGTGGGCCATATCAACTTTGACTTAAAGCAGTTTTTAATCTCCTTATTTTCTTTAAGTTCCATCTTTTTTGGCATTCTTCTAGTAGGCTATTAGTACGATAGAAACTCAGGTTTAATAGGTGTGGTAAGGTTTTCGTTGTGACCCAAAGTGAGGCTTGTAAAAAATGGTACCGGGGGCTTGCTTGAAGCGAATGTGTAGTCTTCTTGAAGGGCTACCTCAAGGAATGAAATGGATTCAATAAAGGTTGTAAGATGGAGTTGCCATCAGATGGTTTCAAATTTAGTTCAATCAATTCATAGCATGACTGCTAAGTCAAACCTTTCAGAAATGGGTTTGGATGGTGAAGATCTATTTTCTTAGAGTTTCAAGTTTTATTTTACCATTTTAGTTAAGTTAATTATCCTAGGTACGTAAGCATTCATAAGTATGAAATAAAGCATATAACATGATATAGCATGGAAGGAATCATATCAGATATAGCATGATAAATATGATATGGTAATCATGATAAAAATGGCATGATATCATGATATAGTAATCATGACATAGCATTGACATAAGCATGTGAACGATGATATGATATAGGCATGACATGTGAAGAATGACATAACATAGGCTTGATATGTGAGGAATGACATGGTATAAGCATGATATGTGAAAAATGACATGACATAGACATGACAAGTAAAAGATGACATGATATAGGTGTGAGGAGTAGTACATCCCGGATGTGGGAGTACTGCACGCTGTTCGGCGTTAGATGCCGTGGTGCTTGCTCCCGAGTGACTGAAACCATGGTTAACCTGCAGGACCTAGAGAGATCGCGTCGAGAAGTGCTATGGAGTCGCCACCCGATCCATTTTTACCAGCTCGATTGAGTG